>OX104024.1:43281907-43443974 GCA_944470205.2 Schistosoma margrebowiei
TTTTTCTTATTACGACCCAGCTATTCCTATTGCTTAGTATTCTTGGACACTAATTCACTCTAAAAGTCCCCAAATCAGAATAGGAAAGAAATTATATTTTTAATAACAAGGGTAAATGAAAGTAAGAAGCACAATAAGAAAAAATATATTTACAGTTCTTACATTAGAAGATTCTAGAGTCTTTTCGATTATCGATTATTTCTTATCCAATTAGCAGGCACTAACACAATCGTGCACAGAACATGCTTTAATTCAATCTATGTCACACTAACAATTACTTTTAACAAATATAAATTGTACAGTGGTTAATGACTATTATTAAAAAATTTTCAAGACATCAATGATTTTACTGTAAGTTAAAGTTATTACTCACAAATTGTTCTAATAAGTAATAATTTATTGAAAAACAAAACATTATTACATGAAGTTCATTGTTGAGTTGATTTTTTTAAATGGATATTTAATTATATTATATTATATATTTATTTGAACGCATAAATATTGGTACAAGAAGGTCCCAAAGATATATGCACCACACAAGTGTGTGGGCTGTGATATTGTCCGAGTGCTTAAATCGAAGCAGGTGGTTTTTTAAGGCGGTCAATCCCAGAGCCTTTGACCTAAAGGTCTAAACCAAAAGACAGTGGAACAACTTTAGGAGATATGGTCCTATGGTGGCCGGTGACCAATAGTTGGTTCACACGCTATTTGTTCCCTCAGGATCATGGAGCCTATGTGCACCAGTGGTTTGGAATCAGGGTTTTCCAACTCCCCCAGGTAGATCCTCTATATCCATCAACCTGGCTAAAGCGCCGGACATTCGCGTTTTGTCCACTCAATTCCGTAAACAAAACTCCAGGCGCGAGAAGGCAGTGAGTAGGAATTTTCTGTCAGTGGTTGTATACGCATGATCATGTGAGAGCATTTCGAGAGAGAGGTTGGACTCTCCCTACCCTCATTCGTACCAGAGCATTTGGAAATAGGTAATGGGCTTCATGAAAAGTTATTTTGTAAGCGGTTTACTTCATTGAAGAAGCTCTTTTGTTGCAATGTTATTTTCTTTTCTTTTTTTGAACATCAGAATAAAGTTTTGAAATATGTATTACTGAAAATTAATTATTAATATATTTATTCATAATTCTTAATTGACGTCAGTTAGTTTACATGAATCTATATTCAGTCTGATAGACAAACTACTTTAATTATAAGAGAAAAGTAACTTCTTTAAATAGCAAGTATGTCTTTTTTAAAAAGATAACTCAAGAAAATCAAATACTGTAACAGAAAAAAAGATCAACATAAAACGCCTTGTACTTTAGAAATAATGAATAATTCATTATTCAACCATAGTATTCAGTTTTATGTTCACCATATGAATGTGAAGATCTAAATATATGATTGATACTATTGGCGTTAAAACATTAAGTAGTATATTCATTTGTAGAATTTTCTAATTTTCGTATAAAGATTCGTATGTATTACTAGTTTCTATTAAAATAACTGATTCGCGAGTACAAAAACCCGTTTATGATTAAAAACATAGTATTAATTCTTAGTATGACCCAGTGCCTAGTAAATATCTAGTAACGATTAATGGAATATTGGTTAATATAATCATGATCCAACTTTTTGAAAGTTTCCGGATAGCTTTAGATTAGATCATTAAAATTATTTCATTCATTCTTCATCTATAAAAGACAATCAATTTCATCCATAGTACAACAAAAATAATCCCTGAATAGTACGTTAAATTTCACTGAGATAATCCTGAATTAAATTACAAGACATATATATTCTTGGTAGGCAAAAGTAGAAATGTACCTAAGAAAGAGAACCTTTCATTAGAAAAATTAAGATTTCTTACTTCCAGTACAATACAATAAGCCTATATGGGAGAAATAATTGATTAGATACCATTTCCCTACAACTTATGGGTAGTTGTAGAGATTATAGTAACGTTAACAGTCAAATTCATGATTTGATCATAGTTGATTGCAGTAGTCTAGAGGCTAAGCGCTTGAGCGCAATAGCGAAGTTTATGGGTCTGAATCCGGTGGATACGCTTTCTTGAAGAGTCCCGTATTAGGACGGAGCGGCTGATCAGTGAATCCGTTTTGTTTCTTATTGATTAATGAATACCGCTATATGTTAACGATGCGATTAAACCTATGTTATACGTAAGTTATGTACAGAACTGTCTTTCTAATATAGATATTATGATACAGAATACTGATTATATTTATCCATTCAGAAAAAAGTGGAAAATACACAATTAGCCCCTGATGATAGTTCTTAGTTTATTGATATCATTATCGATCTTATTTAAAATGGACAATTTCTATGTGTTTAAAAATGTTTTAATCATCAGAAGTAACTTACGTATACTTCAAAATGTTCGACATTTAGTGTATTTACTTTTCACTTCAAACATATATGGCATTCATTTGATGATAATAAAATTGCCTCAATTTTCTTAGTAAATTTATTTCAATGACTCAATTACTAAACATTTGCTGTAATACAATAAAATATCTTTTCACATTGATAATACGAAAACAAGTTCGAAACATCTATTGTTAATTATCCGTAAAGGATTGTGGAGATTGTTGAGTTTTACTTGAGATCATCAACTGATTAATGTTAGATCACGATTGAAATCATGAAAAGCACTGAACGATCGTTTCGTCCTGGTATGAGGCTCCTCAACAGTCTATCGTTAATATTATATAAGTATTGATTCGATATAAAAAATATCCATTGCTAGTTCATTCAGTCACCGATTTCATCACAGTGGATGTTGTTGAATGAATTTGTCTTCTAATAGTATACAAAATAAGTTGAGTATAATGTTTGTTGCCTTACTACCTAATATATAATGAATTAAATGGCTAATTGACTAGTTGTCATCTGAAAAATCATTTCCATGATAACAGAAATCAAACGCCATGAGATTATGTAACACAAACACTGACGTCACCAAACAGATAAATGATAAGGTACAAAACGTAAACAAAGCTAGAACCATCGTAAACAAACATTTGCCATCTGAAATATTCAGTGTTCAAAAATAAACATGATTAATTATTAAGCATAAGAGAAGATTGGTTACCATCAAGCGGTAATACAATATTAAACATTCAGAGGGTTTTGATTTATAAATTAATACATGACAATTATTTAAGGGAATCCATATATTCTGTATTATCTAATTTTTGGTTATTACAGACAATTAAAATATGTATTTGTTATTATAATTCCAGCACACCAAATTGCTTATACCCTTTATTTTGCCAAAAATACTAGATGTATTTAAAAAAAGTATAAATTTAAGTTCATTTGGCATTGATTGTTTGAATCTTTACATTGATGTTTAGGATTAATCAGTCTCATGTTGGCATATGTGCATCCCGTGTAGATTGACTCGATATTGCCTACAGCCACAAGTATTCTAAGCAAAAATGGATAGTGACTACTAGTGGAATTCATGGTGTGTGTTTCGTTCTATTTGGGACGCGATAGCGTTTAAAGTGAAGTGTGGTGGGTTCGAGTCACAGAGTGGACATCAATTTTGAGACGCAAGTACATCCAGTTGACGAGTGTCAAACAGGACGAGATGCGCATCCTGGATTCCACTACTAGCCACTATTCATCATTGCTCACAAAAAAATCAAATAATTGCTTAAAGATCAATATGATCATATTTCATAGTAATTTGAACCATATTTCGATATGAAAGACTTCGTAAAAGTAAATATTTGTTGAAAATTCCCACTTAAACATTTAATAAAAAGAACTAACAAAGTAAAAATCTCTTTTCATTGAGTTTTTCACCATGGATTAACATTATTGGTTTAAATTATTTTTCTTGTTAGCGTTTTTTAGCTAGTTAGTTTTCTGCGAGATGTGGTCTCTGACCCCATGTCCAGCCCTCCTCCTTTACCTAAGCTTGAGACCAACATTAACTCTAGAAGAGCTAAAAGCGGAAAATGGAAGTGGATTGCACATGCATTACGAAAATCACCAAACTGCATCATGAGACAAGCCCTAACTTGGAATCCTGAAGGGAAGCGGAAAAGAGGAAGTCCAAAGAACACATTATGTTGGAAAACAGAAGTAGATATAAAAAGGATGAATAAAAACTGGAAAGAGTTGGAAAGGATTGTCCATGATCTGATTGAATGGAGAACGCTGATGGGCTGCCTATCCTCCTCCACGAGGAATAACAGGTGTATGCAAGTAAGTAACACTAATTCATATATACATGTGCTTTTTATTAAAAGTAACTAGAACGAAACAGCCGTTCGATTCTTCCAGGTTTTTCATGGTGGTCTGTCTTTAATTGATTTATGAACCCAACTATTAAATAACTGTTATATTTAGTTTTATATAAACATGATAAGTTAAATATCTTAAAGATCTGATTAGTTGCTCAAACTACTGAATCGGTTCAAAAGATATCAAAGAAATATCTAAAAGACTGTTCTGTAATATCCCACCTTTGATACATGGTCGGTTTATTTAAATGTACATATGTTACTATAAACATTGAATCCATTGTTCAATGATGTACTTTATTCTCAAGGTTCTAAAAATAACTATATATGAAATTAATTTACAAATTACCATCAATTTTTTTTACATTTACTTTATTTTTAATTCTTTCTTGATACAAAAAATAAAACAAAGATTTTTTCTTTATTTTATAATTTTTGATATACCGCTTAAAGTTTACATACTACTCAAAATGAATATAAAAAATTAAGTAAATTATTTATACTACTTATTTATTAAATAAAATTCAAAAGAATTTTTGTTTGTTTGTTTGTTTCGGTTAATAAATGGCTAACATAACTATCAAATTATCTTTCATTATTATTATTATTATTAATTACAAAAGTCTATTAAAAATTATATCGATTTTCTATATCCTACTTATCTGTGACATCATAAATAAGTTATGAGAAATAATGATCATTTTGAAGAAGAGAAATAAGTATTGGATTAAAAGTAGTAATTAGGCTCTATACGTACACATATGATTGTAGTTACTGGAAGTACATATGAAAAAAGAAACAATAAAAAAAACCGGTAGCAATATTAGGCCTTGATTTTTTTTCTTTAAAGCTATAAAAAAGAACGATTATATACAATAAAAAAAACATTAATACTTTCGGGTATACTTAATACATTAGTCTTGATTAACAAATGATATAGTAGAAAATAAGTTAATATTTAATCTAGGAAAATTATGTTCGGAACTTTATATTCATTACTTGAGAGCAGAATGTCTATTTTTGTGATCAAAGACTAAATTTTTTATATACTGAAGAAAAAAAGAAAACTAAACATCAATATGTGTACTTTTTCAACCTTCCATTACAGTAGTTATTTGGTTTAATGTTTCTAAAGAAATTTTTCTTAAATATACTCATAGTATTGGTCCATAAATGGATCCCAAAAGTTAACATTCATTATTCTTATCGGGATATTACATTGTTGAAAATCAATGTATTATGATGTAATTGTTAAGCGTGGATCAGAATGAAATTTCTTCTCATTTATGGATACACACAATATGTTATCTTAACACATTATGTTTCACATCACATGTCTCTTACATACTAATGTAAATATCTACTTTAAACATTGTTAACGGTAATGGAATGAACTATTCAGTATACAATGAACCGGAGAATCATGTATCTATTTCTATGCGATAATTTGAATGTATGATTATATTTCCTTGAAAAATCTTGGACTAGATTGTCAAGTGAAACGTTGAATTTACTACAAATTCATTCGATGACATTTTACATATACATTCTTCCACTTTAATGTTTCATATCAATTCGGCGCCCAAATAATGTGAAACTATTTAATCAAATTTAGACGAAATTTCTTATTTACAGATTAATTATTGTTTAGATTAGAAGATGATTTGATTTACAACAGTAACAACAACATGAACCAGTTTTATTCGAAATGAAATAAACAAACTTATTCAAATGGATTCAATAGTTATACTGACGAACGTCTGTTCATTATTTCAATATCATAATAAACATTTTAATAGTGAAATGTTTGATTTAAAATATTTTCGAAACCTACTGACTATTATTTAAGTCACAATTAGATATGTGATCTTGATATAATCGAAAATATGATATACTAAGAGATTTAATTAATGTTGAGTGGTTACAAGGCTGATGTTTATCTTTTCTATTAACAATAAAAAAAAGAACTTATTTATTATAGTGAACAGTGGTGAAATCCTACTCTACACTTAATTCTAACAGAATTTACTGACCTGAAAATTAGGCAAGACTACATTTTATGAACGAACCAAACAGGTATAAGATAACAGATTATGGATTTTGGTGCGAAATTCACTCATCCATTTGGCTGAATAGAGTTTTGGCATTCAAGCTGATGTCAGTTCCTAATGAAAACCCGAAATCTAATTATTAATGTTAATCATCAATTGTAAATTATAATTGTGATTCCTCACACAGATTCATAACTCTCATTTGGTGATGGTTATTAAGTGGACACTCTCAAGGTCACCTTGGCGTCGCTCAAAGGTCGTGCATAAATTATAGTCTCACCGAAAATTGAACAAATTTTTAAGTACATTTCAAGCCGATTTTTGTTTTCATTAGCATTAATAGTTTTCATTTGAGATACTTGAATAAATAAAATAGATTTAACTGTTATTTAAAACTACTTTGATTCACTAGTTTAGTTAAAATAAAATATTATACTTATCCAAAGCAGGAGCAGCTTATCTACAATTGAAGAACATCTGGAACTCACAACAACTGTTTGTTACCCAACACCAAAGTCATAATTTTTAGTAAAAATGTCAAGATAGTTCTACTGTATGGTGTGGAAACTTGAAGAACTACTAAAGCCATCATCCAGAAGATATAAGTGTTTATTAACAGTTGTCTACGTAAAATACTTCTGATCCATTAGCCAGACATTATCAGCAACAATCCGCTGTACGTTTCTTCCTTTTTCGAGACTCGTCAGCTGGATGTACCTGCATCTCAGAGTTGATGTTCACTCTAGGACTCGAACCCGATACCGTTTGCCACAAACGCCATCACGTTATCTAATTAGCTACTGAGACCTGAAGGCCACTTGCATACTGGATTACACTGCTAGCCATTATCTATTTTCGCTTAGAGTGTTTGTGAATTAAAGCAATATCAAGACAACACACACAATGTGCAGATATGCCAATAAGAGACTGATCAACTGTAGTCCTAAACATCAATGGAAAGATTCAAGTAAACAATACACAGTGAATTTATGGATAGGTTTTTTATACCTCTATTAGTCTGTTAATTAATTCACTCGCATTTATGTGCATAAATTTACCAGTGTCTTCTTTTTGGTTTATCTAATCAAGTAAACTGTTGATAAACCATCTTCTTTCAGAATTGGGTTTTTTTCTGATTTGATTATTTCAATACGCTTCAGTGAAAGAATAAACAAAATGATTATCAAAAATATTCGATTCATTAAACGATTAATTTTGTAAACAACAAAGCATCAAATATGTATGATGGTAAGTGTATGCTGAA
This sequence comes from Schistosoma margrebowiei, assembly GCA_944470205.2. Taxonomy (NCBI): domain Eukaryota; kingdom Metazoa; phylum Platyhelminthes; class Trematoda; order Strigeidida; family Schistosomatidae; genus Schistosoma; species Schistosoma margrebowiei. Next base: position 43,289,497 of record OX104024.1, read on the forward strand.
ATACACTTAAAAGCATCGGTAATATGATAAAACAAATTATGAAGCCTGAGAACAAAAGATGAACATTTATTTTTCTTTGGATAATGATATTAGAAGACGAAGATTATCAGAACTATGTGATATATTAGCGCAATACATTTCGAACAATCTGGTCACACATATACTTGTTAAGAACATTTATATATAAAAAATTGTTCGAAATGTATTTCGCTAATATATCACATAGTTCTGATAATCTTCGTCTTCTCATTGCATTATCGAAATTTATCAAAGGGACTAATTGTTTTAAATTTCTTAAAAGAAGACTCCCTGCACATACTATCAAAAGGTTAGATGAACTTGTCAACCTTAAATGTAAAATTGTATCGGAACGCGTGAAACTGAACTTCTATAAATCTTGTTTATCGAGTCACATATTCCCAAATCAACTATACAAGAATTTACGTTCAAGTAAATTACAACCAAATATTTCAAATCTTATTCGATTGTCGAAATCATATATAGATAAGTGCCAAGACAAACTGATCAATTTATTTGAATTACACACTCAAGCATTGCCTATATTAAATGAAATAACTATAGTCTGCCATATTAAATTCACCAACTTTTGCAGTAATGTCATTTTGAAAACAAAGGAAAGGATCAGTAAAAAGCTCGAAAAATCTTGTATTATTACTAATCAAGTTAATTTATTCCCAGTAAATCCTGAAAAGTATGTCACTAATTTATCTTCCATTGTATTATCTGCTAATGAAAAGGAAGCACTTTCTTTTGGTTTTAATTTCTCGGTCCCTATAACGCAAATGTCTGAATTGGAAATAAATGCCCAATTTGAAAATCTATATGATCAACTGAGTACTCTAACCCCTACGTCTTTAAATAATCAAAGCTGGATACAGCACACCAATTTCATACTGTTGCCCCGAAGCAGAGAAGCATATTAACTTCTCAGCATTTTAAATCATTAAAAGAACTACGATCAAATTCGGATATTGTCTTGTTAAAGCCTGATAAAGGATCAGGCGTAGATATCATGAATAAATGTGAATATAAAAGTAAGGTGTTATCCATCCTTAGTGATGAAAGTAAATTTATGCCTGATGTTGAATTTGGAGGTATTAGAAAACTAGAAGGAAGAGTAAATTCAAACCTAGAAAAATTGCTACTCATGAATATTATTAATAAAGAGGAATTTAACTTTCTAAAACCTATGGGTTCCGAGTACCCTCATTTATATGGACTACCTAAAATTCACAAACCTAATGTCCCTTTACGTCCAATTCTATCAATGTGCAGATCACCTACACATAATCTGGCTAAATGGTTAGCAAAGTTGTTGGACCCTTTTCGAAGACATCTATGTAAGTACTCTCTAAAGCACTCTTTTGAACTGGTTGATCATTTAGGTGATATTAATATCAAGGAAAAGACAATGTGTTCATCTGATGTAAATTCCTTGTTTGCAAATGTACCTTTAAAATAACCATTGATATATTATGTAATTACATATCTGAAAACAATTTTCAATCACGTGTACCTTTAAAACTTCTTAAAGATTTACTATTACTATGTAATGACAGATTTCAGTTCACTTTTGAAGGTGAATACTTTCGTCAGATTGATGGAGTTGCTATGGGTAGTCCGCTGGGACCATTACTAGCAGACGTGTTCATGGCACATGTTGAAAATCAGACTGATGAACTAATCAGAAACATGTCACTTTATAAGAGATATGTGGACGATATCTTAGTTGTTTGTGAGAGAAAAGAGGATATATACCGTTTATTAAATAAACTTAACACTTTCCAAAACCATATTAGTCTCTTATGTAAAGAGGAGAAAAACGATCAGCTTCCCTTCCTAGATATACTTCTGAGTAGACGAGAAGATGGTTCAGTCAAGCGATCTATTTTTAGAAAACCAACGTGGACAGGTCAATATCTTATTAATTGCCCTGTGCAATACAAACGTGGTTTGATAAGGTGTCTTTTCAACAGACTCGACCGTATTTGTACCAATGACGCCATTGATGATGATGATAAGTTGTTAAATAAAACGTTAATAGAAAATGGCTATCCTCTAAAATTCATAGATGGAAAGTCCATGGTACAGCGAGACCTACCGTAGCCTCGGTAGAGAAAAAGCCTGTCTACATCACCTTACCATTCAGAGGTGATTCAAATAGCCTTTTATTAAAACAACGACTTAAATCAGTCATCAATAAAACCTATTGCGCAGCAAAGGTCATCATCAAAGAAAGAACAAGGTGTATGCTTCATTCAAAACGATTACGTCACATCCCACTGTGTTTACCAATTTAAATGTGTGTGGTCACACATACATAGGGAGGAGTGAACATGTACCCAAATGGCTTCAGAAACAAATACAATCGAGTGATCCAATAAGAGCAGAGGATAAACATCCATCATCCTCTATTGCTAAACACATAATTGAAACAGGTCACAAGAGTGATCTAAATTCAGCTTTTGTAGTGCTGTATAAAAGTGTAAAAGGGCGTATACTAAGGTTTATTGAAGCCTTAGCCATACGAAAATTCAGACCCCCTTTGCGTGTTCAAAAACAGTTTGTTCTTACCTTAAACCTACCCTGGTAATATTGACTTATTATCCAGTGATTAGGTTTCAAATTGTGTTCACATTATTATTATTATTATTACTCTTATCATTATCCTTATCTCCTCTTACCCCGTTTCCTGTCTAGTTGACCTTTTATTTTTATATATAAATGCTCTTAACAAGTATATGTGTGACCAGATTGTTCGAAATGTATTGCGCTAATATATCACATAGTTCTGATAATCTTCGTCTTCTAATATCATTATCGAAATTTATTAAAGGGACTGATTGTTTTAAATTTATTATTCTGTTTTGTATTTAAAAACATTATCGTCAATACATTATGTGAAAATAATTTTTTTAAAAGAATATTTTCCTAGACGGCCAATGATAGGATTTCTGAACTCCGCCTTTAGTACTCCTCTTGTGACTGCCGGTTCTGATCCCAGATAAAAGAAGGAGTGCTGAGCATGAGTTCCGCAACACTATCCCATAGAAAACAACATTACTAAAAATCGTCATCCAGAAATAATAATTTAAACGATTCCATTGGGAGTTGAAGGTTACTCATTTTGAAGAATTATGATGCCTCTTAATGAAAGTCATGAAAATCAAGAGAGAAGCTGACATAGCTTCAGATCACCACATGGTTGTGGTCAAACCAAAACTGAAGCTAAAAAAGCAATTGACAACTGGAGAAATTTTGCAATTGTTTAATACAGCCTTCCGTCTAGATACTGACAAACTCGACGAATTCAAGATAGCTCTCAATAACAAATTATAAGCCTACGGAATCTACCAGTTTCCAGTTGAAGAAGAAATTATGAAAAGACCTTGGTGGTGGATAGGACATACATTGAAGAAATCATCAAAATACATCACGATGCAAGCGCTAAAATGAAATCCTGAAAGGAAACGGAAAATAGGAAGCCAAAAGAACACGTTACGTAGGGAATTAGAAGCAGACATCAAAATAATGAATAGCAACTGGAGACAATTGGAAAGGATTGTTCAGGACAGAGTTCGATGAAGAACATTGGTGCGCGGCTTATCCTCCTCTAAGTGGGGTAGTAAATGTAAGTATGTAAATAACTCGCGCTTCGAACTATAATTGTAATAATTGGTGACAGGGAGAAATCAAGTATATTCAAATACCTAAATAAATGAAAACACTAGGACTCAAGTAAAATATCTGAAGTTCGTTGTATCTTGGAGATTGTCCTCCATCGCTACCTGAATAACACAATGATAGTGTGTGGGATGATGAAGTTAAGTGATGCTGATTCGAATTCAACATGAATCCTCATGAGCTTATAGGTGTCCCTTTCTGATGGGTGGAAACCAGTTTGGAAACACTGGATGCAGGACATCCTGACAACTACCTATAACTATCCAACATTACCACCCGCTGAATAAAACATAATGGGTTTCTTTAATTACCTATTTTTGAAATTGTATATTTTTAGGCCTGTTCATTGTAATTGTTACTTTTATATAAAATATTAGCCGGAATCATGAAATGCCATACTAAAGAACTTATTAAACATCAATTATCCTCGTTGTTTGTTTGTGTTTTCACTTAAGTTTTAACAATGTATTTACGCAAATGAAAGAATTAGTAATCAAAGCTATCAGAAACTAAGAACTGTAAAGACAAAAGCATGACATTATATATAAAGAGGTTGAAGGTTATTATTACTATTATTATTATTGGCTTTATTCAATAATATATTTATGGTACAATGTCAACACAAAGTATTTCAACAAGTTTCGTTTTCTTATTTATTGATCGATCCTTGAGTGATCATTTAGATGTTAGCAGTTCAGGAATCAACATTTGAATAATGCATATTCTTTTTGATCAATGACACCTACAACCACGGTGTCTCTGATTGGGCTCTTTTGTAAATTTGTACAGCGAAATGTCGTAAACTTTTCACAAACGCACCTGAATAGGTTATGAGACGAGCAAGTATAATGATGTGTTAAAACAAACAAGGAAACAGATAACTGGTTGAAATATTCAGATGACAGGAACAGTTAGTTCAGATATTCAAACACACCGCCTTTTGGTGAAATAACAAACAATGCAAATTTTCAAATAATGATTGCTACTTATGTACGTTTAAAGTAATTGAACAATAAAAAATGAGTTGGTTTCGAACAAACCATTATATGATAATCATAGACTGATAATTGTTTCTTACTAAGTGAATGGCTTTTACTTTCTGTTGGTACTTACCGAATGATATATAACATAATAATATTGGAATAAAGTAAATTTCCATAGTCACTGCCCAATTCATTACAAACGTGGATTAATAAAGAAATAATAAACATAAATACATTATTCGTAAAATAAAGGAATGTTCAAGTACCATTCGTTTAAACAAAATTTCGATTACATTACAAAACAATCAGGATGTGAAACTTTATATTGAAAAGTTTTATTGAATAATCAGTCATAAATTTCTTGAGTTTGATTTATTAATTATTTTTTATTAAACATCTGATAGTTCATTCAGGCACTGAATTTAATAAGATCACACGATAGACAAATATCTTCCTTCATTGCGAAACATTTGGTTGAGATTGGTTATAAGGTTAATAACAAGTTAGCATTTGTAATGTTGTACAAAAGCTTTCAAGGACGTATACTAAGGTTTATTGAAGCCTTGATTATACAGAAACTGAAACTCCATTTATGTGTTCTTAAACAATTTGTTCTTACTCTTAACCTACCCAAGTAATACTGATTTATTATTCAAAGTGGTTATCATATTGTTTTTGTTTATTTTATTTTTCTTTGTTACGGCTTACCTTTAACTTGTCTAGTTGACTGTTTGTTTTTCATGTAAAAATGTCTTAACAAGTATATGTGGGATCAAATTGTCCGAAATGTCTTAAAAATATTCGCATATTGTGATTTAGCACAACATATATAAGCGAACAATATTGTTTTCAATTATAAGAGAAACCTAGTCAAATGTATTGCAAATAGAGCTACGAAGATAAGCTCGGTCGATACAATTAACAAGAAATTAGAGCTCATGCATCATATATTGATTGAAAAGGGTTATCCAAAAGGTTTCCTGAAGAAACACTTGCGTGTAACAAACAAGAAAACAGCAACATCAACGGCTAGTAAGAAATCTCTCTTCCTGAAGCTGCGATTCAACGATGACATAGCTGATGATGTGCTACCCGATAGATTGACTAGAGCAGTGAAAAGAACGTTTAATGCAGCCAACCTCTGCCTATAGTACTCAACCTGGTCTATGGTGACGCCTCAAAAAATATAAGTTACCTGGTTATGCCACTTCTATGTGTACCTAAGAATTCAGCTGCTCCTGTCGACAAAGTTATATTATGCGCACAACCAAACAATCGGACCAAAGAGTTAGTGAATACCTCCACACGTGGTTAGGAAACGGTATCGTCAAAACAATACCAAGCTCTGTTCTATCACACTTGATCAGTAACGGTCATGTAGTAGACAGAAATAAGTCATTCAAAGTTATTTATTTTATCCCTACTAGTTTTCCTTACACAGTTCAATCTCGTCTCTCACACATAACAGAAGCTACAGGAATTCTAGCCGACAATCCAAGTCATTGTGCTCATAAGAAATTTGTAACGCCCTCATCTCTCTCTCTTTGCCTTAATAAATGGTTTTATTTACTATTACTTTCCATAATCTTTATATATTTATTTGCCTTCGACCCCTCCTTCTTTTCAAATATACGCTTCATTACGTAATCTCACAGTTGTTGTGGTTGTTATTTCAGCATCCATAATTTTCATGTCGTTCACCTACTTCCCATTATGCAACATGGACTCAAGCTTTTGTTATACTTATCACAACTAGAACATCTGTCATCACACTACCAACGTGTACATTTTACTTAGTATGTTTATTTATGTAAGCTATTCCACTGTTATCATTGACTCATAAACTGCCTTGATTGGTTTAGTAATTTCGTATATGTATATAAATATTACTGTATATTAGAGTAAAGCCTGATGAAGATCTGATTGAAAAAATATTGTTCGCTTATATGTCTTGTTCTAAATGTATTGCGCGAATATATCACATAATTCTGGTAACATTCGTCTTGTCATAGCATTATCGAAACTTAATTTAATTTCATAATGAATTCACTAGAGACCTGTTTTATTATTACTAGTAACATTTTGATCGAAAAAATCAAGAAACCTATTTATTGTATATAGATACTATTGTTATATTTCATACTCACTATCTTTGTAAGATATCTGATGAAAAAAATCCCATTACATGAAATGAATCATTCAGATTTGAAGAATGGTGAGACTATAATTTATCAACAACCTTTGAGCGACACCAAGGTGACTTTTGGAGTATCCACCTAATAACCATGATCAAATGAGGGTTATAAACCTGTATGAGGAATTATAATCATAATTTACAGTTGATGGTTAAAATAAGGAAATTAGATTTGGGATTTTCATCACGAACTGACATCAGATTTAATGTCAGAAGTCTATTTAGCCAAATGGATGAGTGAATTTCGAGCCAAAATCCGAAACTTGTTTTCTGATATCTGATTGGTTCATCCATAAACTATAGTCTTGCCTAAAGAATTTCTTTTGAATTTCATTTATTTTATCATCCACGTCTGAGGGGAAGAACGGGATAAAATGGACAACTCGTATGCGACCAGACGATTTAGACTTTGCAGATGACCTAGCTCTTCTATCTCATTCAAACGAAAAAGTGCAGATGAAGATAACCAGTGTAGCAGAAACCTCAAAATGCACAAGGGAAAAAGTAAGATTCTTAAATACAACACAGAGAACACCAACCAAATCACATTTGTTGGAGAAGCTGTAGAAGAGGTGGAAACTTACACATACCTGGACAGCATCATCGATAAACAAGAAAGATCTGATATAAATGTAAAGACAATGATTGGCAACGCAAGGGCGGCATTCCTAAAACTGAAGAACACATGGAACTCAAAATAACTGTCAACCAATATCATAGAATCTTCAATACGAACGTCACTGCAATTCTACCGAATATTTTGGTAAAATGTGAGGACCATACAGTAAATACTTCATTTGCAAAATAATCGATTATCACAGACTTTGTCATCCCTCCGTTTCCCTACCTATCACTCACTGTTCTCGTCCTCTTTTCTTGGATTTCCCCAACCTTCTGCCGCCAGTCATTCCACTTTCGATTGGTGATATATACTACTTGTATTTGTCGATATCAGTAGCACACACCACAAGATTATATGTGCTCTAATATACATTAGAAGGGCATTAAAAATGCATCTATTTAGCTAAACAAAATATAATCCAGCCATTATGCATTACTTTAAAACACTATACAACATATTTATTGAAATCTTGACAGTGATTTTAATATAAGATGACATGTTTTCCTAAAACGGACTCAAATTATTATACTTCTGACTGCTCTTTGAATACTTAAGAATGACCTCTTAATCAGAATAAAATTCTATTTGATCATGGCTTATGTTCAATAGTTTGTCCATCTTTGTTAGTAACTATTTTATATAAGAATATTATTATTAATATTGAGTAAAAGTTGACCGCAGAATGTTATGAGCACTTACTCATTACTGGAGTTCATCATTATAGTGCTCTTATTTTCAGATTAAAATCATCAATATAATATCTAGTAAAGATAATTTAGTTACAATAGAATATTCTTAAAAAGGGAAAAAAAGAAAAAATTAACGTTTGCCCATTGTTTTCTTCATTGCTTTGTTTATCTAAATTATCTTTCAATCAAAATGTACATACATTCAAACAACGATCCATATCTTTATATAGTTACAATGACACGTTTATTTACATTTATTTGAGATTAGTTTTCTTACTATTGGCTATTATGGTTATTGTTATTATATATATACAATATATAAACATTTTACACTCCATTGATATCTTCTATATGGTTTAAGGGTTTATTGTTTTGCTTTTATGTGAGAAAAAAACTCATGTAAATGTAGCAGGTTTTCATTCATGTGTAATACTAAGCATGTGTTATTGTATATTATTTATTAGTCTAATTTATTGTAAACAATAAGAATTAAGTTGATTGAATGGTATCTGTAAATAGATACCTTATATATATATATATATATATATATATATATATATATATATATATATATATATATATATGAAAAAAATTTTTATTGATTAGCTATGCATGTAACTAGGCATATGTTAGATTTCTTTCAATATAAAGTAACTTTCAAAATACTTACGAAAGTTCTTATCATTCAATGAGTAACCAAATGACTTTGCCATGAATTTCATAAGGTTCAATTGCTGGAGAATAAGTTACTGATTTTTATATATTTGTGTGGAAATCAAAATGGAATTGTTAATGCATTATAGTTTTATTCTAGGAAAGTTACTAATTAATAATGCACAAAACTTGTTACAATCAACATGAGACCATAAAAAATTGCTTACATTTATGTTAACTTCAAATATCCTGGTGATAAAACGATAACATAAAGCGTTATCACGAAATCGTAAATCCTTCCTAAAACTGCATAATATGACTTTTTTCATAAAAAACTTAATGAGTTACCTTAAAACGCTTGAACAAACTACATTATGAACGTTTATTGGAAACATGCTTTCTGTCAATTAGTTCTTTTGAAATTTCTGAGCAAAAAAAGTAGTACAATATAGTCATTATGACAGGCCATTGTAATGAGCTTATTATTTTCTGAATTTTAAAATTTATTCTATTAAAATTAAACTAAATTGATGCTAATGACGTCTTTAGTATTAAATTCACATCAGTAGTAAAATCTGTAATCGTTAGAGCTAAACCTTGAATTCAATGAAAAAATACTTTGTTTTAACGAACAATATTTGAAAATGTGATCTAAATCAATAGTCTAGAGATAAAATATTCAACGAGTATTATCCAGGTACTAGGCATTTCCAGTGGTCCAGTAGATTAGGCGTTCGCATGCGAGACTGATAGCTCCTAGGTTCGAATCCCATGGGCGGGATCGTAGATGCGCACTGCTGAGGAGTCGCACAATATGAAAAAAAGGCCATCCAATGCTTCTAGCTTTCCACCGGTGGTCTAACATCAATCGGTTCATGATCTCAATCAAAAGCTTACTAATCTCCACAACCCTTATGTTGATATTTCATACCAGAAGTAATTTGCTATTATAGGCTACTTCATATTTAATGTTCTTATAGATAAAGTTAGTTCTCAAGACAAACTAACAAATAGACAAAAATTACATTCATCTATAATTTTGACGTTTTAACTTTTTTTAAAAAAGAATTATATAACAAAACATTGAAATCCCCACCTTTTTTTCCATGCCACTTATTATCTACTAACATAGTTTTGTTATCAATTATGTAAACAAATTTTGTCGGTTAAGATTAAACAATCTTCAATAGAAAAATAAAAAAAACATAAATAACTGCTATGAGAAAGAAAAAACAATACTGATTTATTATTTCAGCAAGATTACTCTAAATAACAATAACAACAACAACAACTAAATGTAATCATCTTATCTTAAATGGAACATGAAGGAAGCATGTTCTCATTTAGAAGTCGATAATGAGTATAAAAAACATCATTGAACATGATATTTCAATTTTATCATATTTTGTTTTTGTTTCTTCTTTTTTTCTTTCTTCTCTCATTTTTTTTGTTTATATTACACAAATATGTTTTAGTTAACTAATCATCATCAAATCAATCTACATTTTATGAATAGATAATTAAAATATAAACAGATCATGTTTCTTTTGTTATATATAAAGAGAAAATATATTAAAAGTAAAATAATCTTAATTAAACATAAGTTTTATAATTGAGTTCATGAGTCATTTAATGCTGGACCACCATGGAAAACCTGAAAGCACTGGACGGGTGTTGGATGCTGGCTTAAAGTTTTAGAGGTTAAGCGTTCGCATACAAGATCGACATGTGCTGGGTTTGAATCCCATGGGCGAGATTGTGGATACGCATTGCTGAGGATTTCCACAATAGAAAAAAACAGCCGTTCAGGGCTTGCAGGTTTTCCATTTTGGTGTATATTTATTTGATTCATGAACTCAACTATGAAATCATTGAAATTTCCACAATACTCCTCAATCTAAACATAAGTTTTAAAAAAAAAATAAAAAAGGTATGGAATAAAAAAGAACATATCAGTATATTTGCATTGATAAAAATTTGTTTGTACTTTGTTCGTAAAACTTACTTTAATGTTTCTAACTCATCTAACTATCGAAGTACTTGAATGTTGAAATAGTGTTAAACTATATATTGATGGAATAGAATAGGATATCATTTAGTTATATCGAATGGTTTCTAGTTTATCAAAATTTCTATCCAATGTTTAAATATACTACTTTATGTGAGCTTTAATTTGGTAATGAAAACGTAGAATCTCAAAAACACTTATCTGGTATGTTTAGAAATTTTTCAAAGTATAAGTCTGTTCACAGTAACTGAACGAAATACTTGTTTCTCTGAAATATATCACTAGAACTGTTATACGATTACATTTGTTAGGCGTGTCAAAGTTTTTAACTTCCAGACTTTTGAGTTTAAAACATCTATGATTCAAAACGTTAACCAATTCAATTCTGGATCACTGAATGTAATATATCAAATCCGGAATTTAAGAAATCTATATGAATTGATAATAACATGTTCAATTTTTTAAGCATTACGTAAATGCATTTCTTAGTGATAATTACTTAAACAAATATCATTACAGAACACTATCCACTTATGTTATACTCTGGCAATCAGTATGAAATCCAAGTCATCTACATAAACAATTTTTGCATAATTATAACGGTCAGCCAATACTTCTAGGTTTGGAGAATGCTGGTGAGAGGTCTGTGCTTCTCTACGAAAGGTAACAAATGAGTAACTATAATATTCAACAGGATAAGAACCTGTAATAAGGATCAATTAGACATATAACTCAGTATTGAATAAGGTCAATAATAAGATTCATGAAGAACTTCAATTAACTTATGCTCATTTTTATGAACAAGAGTTCTGAAATCAACTACTCTACATTCAATAATTCAATACACACATTTGTTATATAGAACATTTGAAATATACATTTTTAAAAAACGAAAGTAGTCGTTTTGTAATCAGAATAATATGTTTTATTCATTCCTATCTAAAATTTGCAATTGCAAACTGGATTCCACCACTAGCCACTATCCATCTTTGTTTAAAACGTTTAAGACTGAAGGTTATATCGAATCAATCATCACAGGATGCACATATACCAATATGAGACTGATCAATTGTAGTCATAAACAACAGTCGGAAGATACAAACAAACAATACCAAGTAAATTATAAATACGACTGTACTAAATAAGCGACATTGTCGAAATAAAGTATCTTTGTTAAATCACACTTAATTCTTCTTCAATCTAAGACTTAATTGGTGAAAAGTTTTAAAATAATAATAAACCTGAACTATAAAATTTTGTAGTGTTATTGATTTTGTAAATTCAACTAGCAAAATATAAGTAGTTCAAATTAGATTAATGAGACAAAAATAATAACCCTTTCTTTTCATAACTCTGTACTGTCATATATAGATTATTCTCAATGATTCATTTAGATCTACAGAGTTATTACGAATTTTTAAGTCCGTATTAAGGTTATAAGAATTATATCAAGCATAGAAGGAAGATTTTTACAAATGTTACATTCTGTTCATTGAATGATTTAATCATATACAATTTTATAGTATTATTGTATAATAATAAAATAATCCAGACTAAAGAATGAAATATCTGTAAAATAAACTTGCCAATATAGATTGTCTTATAAACAGAATAACTTTATTCTTCTATAATAATATACTTTTCATTCAGAATGATAAATGACAGGTAAGATAATTCAATGCAATCCATCAAACATTTGAATATCCTGTAATATCTTTGTATACATAGAAAAACATACACAATTAGAAAATAATAATCCTATGTATCCAATCAACTAACTACATAGATTCGTTTACGTAAGTGTTTATTATAGTCAAAGTTTATTTTTCCTTTTCTTTTCTTTTATTCAACGTTATGTTAACAATTCAAAAGAAAAAAAGAAAAAAAGACTGCAGTGAACCACTTTTTTTCTCCTCTTATAGCTATTGTTATTATTTTCTAATGTCTGTCTACACTTTTTTTCTTTTTTTTTCTACATTAATATGTATTATATAGTTACTGTTTATATTATGAAAATGTGTAAATGTTGGGAAAGAGAAAAAAAACAGAGAAGATTTACAGGAGAATTTGAAAAGAACAAGTTTTTTTAAGGAAATGAGAAACAACCCTCGCCCCCTCTTAAAAAAAAACAAAAAAAACTTAGGAAAATTCGTGATTACAAACAGATGTTTATCTTTATTTAAAACTGATTTTAAAACTTAAAAAAATGTTAATGCATATAAAAACCGTATAAATTTATTTCAGTTTCTTTTTTTTCTTTCTTTTTTTCTTAAAGACACATATCTACTTTTAACAGTTATTTGAAAAAAAGGGGGGGGGTTTCCTCTATTTTAAAAAGAAGGATATAGCGAGATTATAATTTATGAATGAAACAATTAGGTAAAACGTTATAGGTCTTAGATAATTGCTACGAAATTCATTCATCTATTTGGTTAAGAATAGAGTTTTAACATTATAGCTGATGTTAGTTCATGATTAAAAAACCCATAAATCATCAACTGTAAATGATAATTCTAATTCCTCATACAAATTTATAAACTTCGTTTAGTTCTAGTTATTAAGTGAACACTTTTAAGATCACTTTAGTCTTGCTCAAAGGTCACCCATAAAGTATAATCTTACCGAGGAATGTTCTTTTCAAATGCAACTGGATTTTTTGTTGTCGAATGGAACTATGCATTCATAAGAGAATTGTACCAAATGTTTTTCTGTTTTATTTTTATATCACTTAAGCTCATTATCTATGATTAAATATATGAAATTTATCTATGAACTACAGAAAGTATCTATGAACTGTACTGCTATAGCATGAAATCACTAGAGCAACAGTTATCAATATAGCTGACTTCAATGATTTCACATTATATTGAGTATTGAATTCTAAAATCTTAGTACACTAACTATGGTACTTTGGGTCAATATTTTTTTTCAATATCAATCACTTAGTATCGCCTAATCAAACTATTACAGAATAAAATAAAAATTAGGTTAAAGTTCCCTTTCATTTTTTTTCATGTTACATGAAATAACTATGTTTAGTAGCACACATTTGTTCCATAACTATACAGATTCAGTTTGTTTTAACAGTTTATCATAGTAAACCATAGGAAAATTCCATTACGTTTCAAATGTTATTAATATATTTACTGGTACAATATAGCCAATGACAAAAACTCATATTTGGACAAAAGAAATTTATTACTTTTCGGGTTTGGTTTAAGTAACTTGACAAATGACATTTCGGTAACAAACGTTCAGTACAAGTCGTTCTTAGACAAAAGTGAATGTTTTACTACTGATGACTACATAATCCAGGGAATTTTCAAAAAAGTCCCAACCATAAAATAACTCAGTTATCAAATCAACCAGTAATTGACTGTTATTAAACTCTATAACTACAGTTACAAAATAAAGTTTAATATAAATGATAATAATAATAATACAATGAAAGTATCTGAAAGACAATGTAGTATCATAAACACTCTGAGAGAATATTTCATTCAAATATTTACTACTTAACTTGAACCCTTCATTTACTATTATTTTATCAGTCAAAACAATCTAGTATAAAAATGTTTTCATATAATTTCACTAATAATAATAATAATTTTGGATGGTTAAACTTGTTTTCATTTGTAACAACACTGAGTGTAAATTAATATTTAATTAACTGATATTGTCTACAGATTAGGCGTTCGCGTGCAAAACCGATAGGTCCTGTGTTCGAATCTGGCAAGGCGTTATAGTTAGTGCACACTACTGAGGAATCTCATAGTAGGATGAAACGGCCGTCCAGTGCTTTCAGGTTTTCCATGGTGGTCTAGCTTCAATTGACTCATAATTTCAATTATTAAATGATATGAATCTATTCTCTTTTTTATTTTTACGTTGTTTTACTCTATCGCTTTACTTTTTATATCGATTTATTAAATTTTAGAGAGTTAAAAGTAGTTTATCAGAAATTCATCTTATATTTGTAGATTCGAGTTGTCTGTAGATTCGTGGTTATGATCTCTGTTGTTAGTCAATTAGTAACATTAGATCTACAGTCTTTACAACGAAACTCCCAAGAAAAACCCAGATTATTATACGGCATATTTACGCTACTATTATAGTGAACGAAGGCTTTGGGAAGAGAGGGATTAAATCAAATTATTGTATTATGCAAAGCATATAATGGATTCGTGAAGTGTGAAAACAATTGAGTGAATGTACCATTTGCACAATTTCCTTGATTTGTTTCTTGAAAACTCCATCGTTCCTTTATTTTCTGTTGCTACTTTGACTGCTTTTGTTTTTTCTTTCTCTTTTCCTTGTTTTCCTCTTCTATCAGTAAGAATCTTACTTCCAATTCTTGATACACATTACTTATATCTGTCTGTATAAATAACACACACTACACTACTATGCAGTAAATACTTCTACATAAATGTAAATAAGTAAGTATAAGTCATCTTATATTGAATGTTTTTGGTAGTAACAAGCAAATAATAGATTTCAGTTCGATAAACAAATATACACGTTAAGAGTTTAAAAATAATTGAACTATTTTGCGTTATTTACATAACATTGCTGACTGATTTTGTTATTTTCAAACAATTCAATGTAGACATAAACCATACATTAATATCATGTCATGTCAGTTCATTTCAAAGCAATGTTAATCGACAAACTAGAAAAACACCCAAATAATAAGTAGATTTTTATGTAGGAGAAAGGGTGATAATTTACACACATTTTGAAAAACTTATGCTATTTTCATCTTTTTTATTAGTTCTTAACATAGCAACGCTTAATATATAAACTGTTTCATAGCTCACAGTTGATTGATCACATGGTTGTGATCAATGTCATTTATGTCAGGTCCTTCTCAGTGCCGATCGAATGCTATCGATCAAGTTGCAATGTGGCCACTAATCTAGGTGACTCGACATTGCGTGCACTATGTTGAGATAAGATTGTGGTTAGAGGTAGCCAACAGGAAACCGTGGATCAAGGTTTCGTGCTATTCGGCACTCGTCAGCACAGTGTACCTGTAGTCTGGAGGGAACTGATGCTCCCTAACTAATTCGACCCGGTATCAACCAGATTCACAGTCAGAGACGTTACCACTAGTCTATCCGAGCTGCGAATGAATTCTTGTAGGACTGAGACGTATTCACAATTGGTTGGTTACCGGCTGATGATCAATATCAGGTCAGCCGCAGTTCGGATAGCCCAATGGTAGCGTATCTGACTGTGAAGCAGAGTGAAACGAAACCAAGTCCGTCGGGGAGGATCAGCCTCCTCAAGATTACAGGTACACGAATACCATATAGCGCGAAACTCGGATTCAGGGTTTCCTGTTGGCTATCTCCAACCACCATCTTGTTTCACAGTTAAAAAATAAAATAATCAACGCTAAAATAAATATCTGAAAATGAAGGGTTTTGTATGTCTTGATTACGATTGAATGGATTAGATTAAAATTAAAATTTATTGACATTTTCTATTTTGAATGCTATTTTGTGTTATCCATTTTAACAAATAACAGTATTATCATATTGATAGTCAGTAAAATATTTATCTACCAAGTTCTTTCTACTTAAAACAAAGCTTTCTCGATTATATATCATTAGTCATTATAAATATCGTGTAAAATGTAAAATTTGAAATAACCTATTGAAGTTAGACATTAACACGATTGGATATCCGGCCGGCTCAGTGGTCTAGAGGTAAAGCGTTCACTCGCGAAACCGATAGGTCATGGGTTCAAATCTCGCGAAGTGGGAACGTGGATGTGCACTACTGAGGAATCCCACAGTAGAAGGGAATGGCTATCCAGTTCTTCCAGATCTCCCGTAGTGGTTTAGCTTCAATTGACTCATAGTTTCAACTATTAAAATTACTATAATATCCACAAAATCTCCTGAAATTAAAATATCGTCTAATAAATGTTATAATTATTATTATTACTAAGTTTCTTAATTTATATGGTTAATATTCAATGTGTAGTTACTGGTTTGTTAGAATAAGAATGTTGACAAATTATTAAAATAAAATTACAACCATTATTTCATTCCCAAGCATGTTTTATTATTTCAAACTATAAAAGTAATACTCATTTATTAAATGTCTTGTCTATTAGAAATAATGCGAAAAACTTTATGATGATAATTTAAATTTCGTTTCAATAAAATGATGGATTAATACAAGATTCTTAAGTTCAATATAACTAGAAATAATTTTAAATAAAAACGTAATAGTATAGTATTTCATTAGACAATGAGTTTAAGTCAGAAATTTAACAGGAAATTTCGGAGCACAGTGAATGCGGTACCAACGGCGATTCTATAGTAAAGAAATACGGACTGTGTAGTTAACATTTTTCAACAGTTCAGCAACAGTTTTCTCCTTAAAGACATTCAGATAAACAAAACTTACCATTTTCTCTCTTGGTTAAAACTTTAAAGAAATTAAGCTTTCTCAGTAGGTCATTATTTTATTGAGAAATTTTTAATAAAATATATTTTGCAGATGAACAGTAAGGATAGTAAAAGTTTTTAAACGAAAATGTAGACAACAGAATGCTAGTTTACTGGTTGTGTGTGCCAAATAACTTATTCAAGGTACCTTATAAAACGTTGGTCACATTCCAACCAATGAAGTTAACTCTGTTGAGAACATAGCACAAAATAATTTGAAGATTGACACTGCCCATTTACTTAAACATGTTACCCCGCCTAGGGGTCTTCTTTTGTTACTGCCGGTCTTGAGCCCGGATAAAAAAGGAGAGCTTAGTATGGGATTAGAAACCCCATCCGATAAAAAAACAACATTACTAAAAAATGACACCTAGAAATAATCATTTAAACTGTTGTATCTTGACGAGAATTATGAATGGTAACTCATGCGAACTATTTATGGATCAATACAATATATATATTTTTACTGTATAATTATTAAGTAGCTAAACTATGCATATTCATGCTTCTCTTATTATAAGCTCTACTTTGACTTAGAAATTATTATTAAAGGATTTACCATTCTTGAGTTACGTCTAGTCTCGCACATTCACAATCACTTTTGGCTAAATCTTGTACAAATGTTGTTTTCTATTTTATCGTGCAATGTGGTCTGTTCGGTTTGTATATAAACCCAGTGTGTTCGAGATACATGAATCATATCGCAGAAGCTGATATTGGTATTCTAGACACATCAGACAGAGCTAGGTAGGAATAAGGACCGATAAAGACTCCAGACTGCTCGTACGGGTTTATGCGTCATTGGTCCGGTTGATAAGTCACTGTAAACTGACCAGCGATATCATTATGTTACATATTCCTAGGGTATAAGGCCACAAGTTATAAAAAATCATTCAAATTCTCTCCTGGAAGTTGAAGGTCCTTCATTTAGAAGAATTATGATGCCTCATTGTGAAAGTCGAGACTCTTCGGAAATCAATGTCCCGTTTAATAACCAAAGCACATGGAATTTCTAGA
The DNA here is from genome assembly GCA_944470205.2 of Schistosoma margrebowiei. NCBI lineage: Eukaryota > Metazoa > Platyhelminthes > Trematoda > Strigeidida > Schistosomatidae > Schistosoma > Schistosoma margrebowiei. The sequence goes on from OX104024.1 coordinate 43,307,833, forward strand.
CAACGTGAGAGATTGTGAGTATCAGTTTAATAGCTGTAGAAATCAGAACATAGAACCTGGTGGTTCTAAGAACAAGTGAAACCCAATGAGATGATATTCTGCAATTTTTATATATCCTATCATATTGACATGGAATAATAAATGCATACTGATCGTAACTACTTGAATACTAAATATTAAAATCCGTAACCATTCTCTTAACTATTAAAATTTTTCTACATTCCTAAAATAAATGGAAAATTCCTCAAATAAAATGAAATCTGTTCAACTTTATTTTACTATGATTATTTTATTTAATGATAATAATGGTGGTATGAGTGGAAGAATAGAACATCAGTTAGTCACGCAGGTTAATAATAGATTATCATTATTATTATTAATTGTTTTATACTCTTTTCATGAAAGAAATATTCATCTCAAAGAAAACGTTTTTTCCTTGATCTGTCTACTTTTTTATACTATTTGACTATACTAAAATGATGTCAACTAATGTATTATAGAAAGCGGATTGAAAATAATTTTATTCAAAAGTAATAATACAAAAGAGACAAAAATGACAAATCAATGGTGGACGGTGGCGCAATTTCGTGGATTGGTTGAAGTTAGACATTAACACCATTGGATATCGACTTAGTGATCTAGAGGTTAAGCGTTTGCTGGTGAGGCCGAAGGTCTTGAGTCTGAGTCGTATATGCGGGATCATGGATGCGCACTACTATGGAGTCCCATAATAGAACAAAACGGCCGTCCAGTGCTTCCAGGTTTACAATGATGGTCTGGATTAAATCGACTCATAAATTCAACCATTAAAATCTTTATTCATTATGTTTCTGCATAAACATCAAGAAATATATTGATTATGTATGTTATACAGTCAACTACAATTCTATGGAATCAGATGAATAGGTAAAGATTGTTAATTATATAACAAAGTCACAAAACGGACAAAGTTTAAGAAAATAAATTGCATTTAAATTCTCTTGTAAGGATTACTTAGAAGTCGACATTTCATTACTATCTCAAGAAAGAAGAATTCAACAAAACAATATATTGAAATGCACCTAATTTAAGATGAAAAACCATTCAATCATATTATCTTCTTTAAACAGATTATTACAAATAATGTAATCTTCGAAAATATATCTGTGCGATATTATTGATTCACGTAATGTCAAATCAAATTGTAGAAGATAAAGATAAATAGTTAAGTGAATGTTCTAAATACAATCATGAAATTACTCAGCACTATTCTAGTTTAACATTAAAAATTATGAAACAAACATAATTGATTTCTATATTTTAAATGAAATGAAACTTGAAAATTATTACATCATCATCATCATCACCATCAACGACAACGACGAAAAGGACACACCTAATTTACAATGAACAGGAGTTACGTTTAAAGTTAGATTTTAGGATAAAATAATCACAATATTAAAAACAAAAACAAAAAAAAAAAACTAGTTACATTTACAAATTATAATTAGTCAAATAGACTTTTCATTTACCTGAATAGACGACAACTTTCCATTTATCTTTTAAATGAGATTGATAGATAAAAATATTATAAATTTTCTGTATGAAACTTGGAAAACAGAAAAAAAATTGAAAGTAGGTAATTGTAATTTTACTAACATAAAAACCACCCAAATGTAGTAATGATTGATAGATGTTTAGTCTTTGAAATGTAAGGAGAGGAAATAAAAACAAAATCAGAGAGAAACTAAAATGAATGAACAACTCTTCGCATAATCTCTTTATTCCGTTTCCATTCATAATATATGATAGTATATTATGATCTACACTAGACAGAAATACAAATGTTTACTTATAAATAATGTTCTGAAAGTGAGGGCATTTTGTCATAATGTCAATGATCTTCAACTGAGGCGGCCTGATAAAATAATATCTGGGCTTCCTATTCCTGACATCTAGATATTTCAACAACTTATCTGTTTTCTATTTGTTTTAATACATCATTATGCCTATTAGTTTCATAACGTATTCAGGCGCGTTCATGAAATTTTTTGAAATGTATTGAACATAATAAACACTATCCTGATGTCGATTCTTGAACTGCTAACATTTATCTGTCGATCATTCAATGATTGTCGTCAGGATCGATCAAGAAAGAAGGAGCAGAAACTTTTCGAAATACTTTGTGCTGAGAATTCTATATTGTACCAAAAATATAATAATAAAACCATTATTAGTAGAAAATAAAATAACTGAGAATTATTGATTGATGGTAAAACTATTCAGTTGGTAATATATTAGATGAATACTATCGCATGGGTCCAGGCCCCCGTAATGTCGGTTACTAAGTTAAGTCCACATAATTTATTCTAGCTTCTGGATAAGCCAATTTATCCATTCTTCTTGAGTTACGTTTTGACCTTGTTAATTATTCACTTCATCCCTGACTGTATTTATTTGAGTGTATGTGTATATACACTTCGTATCCTACTCATCACATGTATGCAGCTTATTTTTGTTTCACTATAAATATTGATGAACGCTTGATTAAATTGAGTTGGCTCACATGACTTCTCCACTGAGTATCGTTTCGTTTTGCTTCGTTGATTTGATCGTCTGCCTGGATCAATGATTTAACAAAACACACGTATTCGAAATCCTTTCTCATATTTGACTTATTTTAATTCCGTTATTCACAAACGCGAGTTAAGTCTATGATTATATACGAGAATAGCCAGGATGTATATTTTGAAAACAATCATCCATACTATTTAACTGGAGTCAGATATAAGGCCACACCCCAATTAATGAAAGCAAAATTGTTTTAATCGATCAAGCAGATGATAACACAACACAGAAGGGTTATTTCTATTATATTAATTATCATAGAGAATTGAAAACCTTATATTTTTCAGATGACTTTGAATCTTCTTTTAATTTGCAAGTTTGTAATTTCAGTCACTCATTAATTGATATATAGGCTCCTTTAACTGATACCTATAAATTATTGATAGGTATGAGATAATCATATTTTTCATAGTGATTATCAGTGTAGTGTAGAATGTAAGTACATAAAGCTAAAAAGTTTTAAATAGAATACAATACCATCTTAGGTTTCACTGCTAACCACAATCCAGAATAAACATTTTTCACGACTATTTACATTTATCATTATTCTTTAGGAATAATACTGAATATGAAAAGATCATAAAATGTACTAACGTTTTATACACTATTGATCATCATAATATAAATGATTGTTTACTTCAATAAAACTAAACACTATATATATATATATATATATATATATATATATATATATATATATATATATATATATATATATATATATCCCATAATCCAGTTATATTCAGTATTAACATATGACCGGAACTGTTGACTAATTGATTACATAACTGACAAAATCAAGTAAACTGATTTGATATAAGATAAGTAGAATTTAAAGTAGAAAACATTTGAAAGATAAAGTAATTTCAAATTAAGTAAACTATCTATATTATTTATTTACTTTAACACAAAGATACTGGTACAAGGGAGCACCAAACAAATTTCATCTGATTTGTGTGAGGGCTGTGATACTGCTCGAGTGCCCAAACCGGAGTAGGTGATCTTCTTAGGGGCCTTCGACCTAAAGGTCTGATCCACAAGGCAGTGGAGCAACGTCAGGAGATGCAGTCCGATGGTAGCCGGTGACCAATAAGTGGTTCATACACCATTTGTTCCCTCAGGGTGCTGGAGCCCATGTGACACATTGGTTTGGAATCAGGGTTTTCAACTCCCCTAGATGGACTCTCCGTGTCCAATAAACCCGTTAAAGCGCCGGAAATTCGCTTTTCGCCATCTCAGTTTTGTAAACAACACCCCTACCACGAGAAGGCAGTGAGGCTATATACGCGTGGCCATGAGAGAGCATTTCGAGAGGGAGAGCGGACTCTCCCCAATCTCGACCGTACCAGGGCATTCGCAGGCAATTAAGTAAACTGATCCATTTCAATTTCAATTTTCTTTACATTCTATTAAAATAATTAACTAGAATCAAATACTTTACATTATATTCTGAGATTAAAGTATTTTTATCCAGACAGTTGTACTCTGATAAATATTGATTTATCAAGATAAGATATATTTCAACGGATATGATGATGGTGTTTGACGGTAAAATTCACACCACATTCGGTAAATCATCAGTCAATAATTTTTTTTATCGTCGACACTAAATTATGAATTAGTTAGTTTGAAAATTTGATTCAAAATCGTACATCTATATCCATGATAACCTGGATAGGAATTCATTTATAATCACTGTCATATTTAAGTTAATTGTGGCTAATATACAAGTGATATAGTTGTATTTATAATGTTTAATGGGTGAGACTATAATTTATGGACAAACTAATCGTGTATAACAGGTCTCGGATTTTCGGCGCAAAATTCACTCATCCATTTGGCTAAATAGAGCTATGGCATTATATCTGACGCCAGTTCGTGATCAAAACCCTAAATCTAATTCCTAACATAAATCATCAACTGTAAGTCATAATTCTAATTCATTACATCGGTTTATAGCCCTCTTTTGGTTATGGTTGATAGGTGGATACTCCCAAAGTCACTTTAGCGTCGATTAACGGTTGTTCATAAATTATAGTCTCGCCAAAATTAGTTTCATAATAAGTAGTAAAAATGATTTTATTCATTAGGTATATTTGTTTTATGTAGCATAAATTCCTACTAAGTCCTCTCTGATTACATTCATCTCCACAATATTTTTATCGCTGTAACCACTGTGAGTGAACACTACCGAAAAGTCCTATCCTACCACAAAACTTATTTTCAGTAATACTTGATTTTTGGTGGTTTTCTGACTAAAATAAGGCAATATTGTAGACTAGAAGTCGAACTGACTCCATAAACCTAGATCAATTTATCTTCTTACAGTGGCATTTTAATTTTGCATTTTGATCATTTTTGGGACGACTGAAATCAATGAAGTCATATGGTTTAGTATCACCTAAAGGCCTGCAAATAGATCACGTTGATGTTAGTAGCCACACTTCCTCTCTAAGGCTAAACACATAGCAGGATGTCAGTTAGCCTATAAACTGTCATTTAACTGCTATACAAATGCAGTCGTGGGTTTGGGGCTTAAATTGAACTACACATGGCTTTCTACACACAGAAGGAGATGTATACGTGTTTTAATCACCAATTCTTGAACAATTCGCCTCTAGACTCCTTCTAGTCCGTACTGTGCACAAGAAAAAAACAAACCGTTCCATTTCAAATATCCCAGTAGTTGGTCGAGTTCTTTATAATGAAAAAGAGATATTGGCGTTGATGCAAATCAGAATTTTTATGACCTGTTGGAGTTTCCATAACATTAATCACTATCGTGATCCCGGCAATGTAACAGTACCACATATTCCACACTTATTTCTATTAGTTACTTCGGTTTTTGCAACACTATATATACCATGATGTTTACTGACTGTCTTTTTATGAGACATAAAAAGTCTTTTGAAATTCCTTTCTTCTCTTTAATTTGTGTACGGTTCTCATCGCTAAATTATGTCCTCATTTCTGGAAATTAGAAATATGTAAAAAAAAATAACAATCAACATTATCGAAAAGAAAAATCCCTGTCCTAATTAGACCGATTACACAAATGGTAATTATTACATATCTGATTAATTTTAGGCTTATCGAAGTACATGGAATAAAGGTATTTAGTCTTATGGGAAATTCAATTCGCATGTAATTCCAAACAATTTTTTTAAAAAGCAAACGGTATCAGTGAGTACGTTCCATAAAAAAATGAGTAAATTTGAGTTAACTAATATCACATAGTGATAAAAACAAGCCGTTTTTATCCAAATACCTTTAAACAATAATAATTAAAATTTGAGAATTTTCATGTATGAGGTAGTGTTATAACTTGTGGCCTGTGCGCCATGCTAATGTATAACGTAACGATACCGCCAATTAGAGAGCAGTGAATTATCGATCGGACCAATGACGCATAAAACCCGTACGAGCAGTCTGAAGTCCTGATTGGTCGTGCTTTCCGCCTAGCCCAGCCAGTTAAGTCCAGAACACCACTCTCAGCCTCTGCAACATGAATCATGCATTTCAAGCATACTGGGTTTATATATAAACCAGACAGACCACGCCGTACTATAAAATATGAAACAACATTTGTACAAGAATTAGCTAAATGTGACTGTGAATGGGGGAGATAGTAATTAATAGACAGGGCATAATTCAAGAATGGTAGAACGTATAATAATAGTTCATAAGTCAAAACAAAGCTCATAATAAGAGGGACATGAATATGAACAGTTTAGTTATTTAACAGTTATACGATAAAAATATACTTATAGTATTGGTCCACAAATGGATCCCAAAAATTACCATTCATTATGCTTATCGGGACCTAAAAGGTAGAAATCTTCCACTTTCAAAAACAATTTGAGTTATACAGAGTTAATATGATACTTAGTTCTTATGATTCAAATCGGCCCTTAATTAAAATGACTTGACATCACATAAAACTTTGATTTTTAGGATGCCTTTAACACCAAAATTTACTCTTCTCCTCATTCTCCAACAGTATTATTTCAAACTTGTAATTTATTTCTCCCATGGATGACAAAATCAGAATCTCATTAGGACTGTCAGTTCTTTCAAGATTCCAGATACACTTGCAGTGAACGAGGACATAAGTGGGGAAAATCGAACGTATTCGAATAAAAAATTACAGAAATTCTTAATAAAATCTAAGAACCATACGGGAGATACTTCATTTGGAAAATATCAATCAATTGTCTCAAACTTGATTGTTCCTTTTGCAAATATCAGTCAATCGTCTCAGATTTTATTGCTCCTGCATTTTCATACCAATCGCTTTCTGTTCCCCTTCTTTCTTTCTCGAACTTCTGCTTCCAGACATTCTAACTCTGAATATCGTGTGTCGATATAAGCATCACACACCATACACAATGCTAATGAGTGACAGTAAAAAACTCACTCGATATTAAAGAGATTTTGTAGACATCCAACTTCCCAAGTAGAGTTTTTAACACTCTTATTATGTGTACCAAGTACATGTTTTTTTCTTCTAATTCTCGAATGAAAGAACCTATTAGATTTTTTTCTCAGAAAGTGAATGTTATCATCATAAATTTATTTTGACTACCTAAATAGATGTATTAATTAGAAACAGATAAATAAACACTGACAAACAATGCCAATAGCTATAATATTATTATCCATAAATAGAGTAGAACAAGTCGAGAAAATGAAATAAAAAAAGACCATTACTGATAAATTGAAAAACACAATCCTTCCTTAATTTATTTTAAGTATACTGACAATTCAACTTTACAATAGATTTTAGTTCAAAGTGTAGAATAATAGGATGCATCATCGATGAACAAGAAAGATCCGATGTAAACGTAAAAGAGAGGATTGGTAAGCGAGAATAGCATTCCTACAACTGAAGAACATATGGAACTCAAAACAACTTTCAACCAATATCACAGTCAGAATTTTCAATACGAACGTCAAGACAGTTCTACTGTATGGAGCTAAAACTTGCAGAACTAATACAACCATCATCAAGAAGGTACGAGTATTTATAAGCAATTGTCTGCGCAAGATACCTAACATCCATTGGCAGGATACCATCAGCAACGGCTTTCCGTGCGAGAGAATAAACCAGCTTCCAGCTGGAGAGGAAATTAGGAAAAGACGACAGAAGTGGATAGGACGTACATTACGGAAATCGCCAAGCCCTAACGTGGACTTCTGAAGGGAAGCGGAAAAAAGGAAGGCCAAAGAACACATTACGTCGAGAAATAAAAGTAGATATGAAAAGGATGAATAGCAACTTGAAAGAGCTGGAAAGGATTTCCCAGAACAGAGTTGGATGGAGAATTCTGGAGGGCGGCCTATGCTCCTCCACGAGGAGTGACAGACGTAAGTAAGTAGATAAATAAGTAAGTAGAATAATAATTCTTCAAACAGCTATTTAATTAAGGGATGAGAGAAATCAGTCCTTATTGGTGTGAGTTAAAGAACAAATACATAGAACAGATGGAATGTGCTTACCAGCGAGATTCAGGACATGCGTTCCATGACGTGTAAAACTTTCCAATATGAAAATCAACACTGATGTTCATGTAAATCAATTTGACGAGTCCAAAATAAGTGACAATATGAGTTTTGAACAAAATTACTAGCTACAATTAATTCATTCTAACATGTGATATAATAGCTATATTGAGACAATTTGTACAGAATGGATATACTCAAAAACGTACTTATCAAAATTCAGTCAAGAATATCAACAAGAGAATAACTTAGACTCTTACTAATAGTGGTATAAAAAATTAAGTTTGTGACCGACATTTTGCCTATGGTAAAAGCAAAGGAACATTGATGTTGGTCGTTCATAATATCATGTTTTTACACTGCATTAGCATTGTTTCTAAGTCTTCCTAATTAGCTTTACATCGTAAAATTCAATGATGTTAACAGATGACATTTATCTGACTGATCAGTTTGTGTTCAGCACTGAATTACGTTTCGTTGTGGAATCAACTTTCAAACAATAAACCGATTTTTTACAGTATACTTTTGACTTCAGTTAAGTAATCCAGGGGTTGTACAAAAATACTTTTTACATACCACAGTCATAATACATGCTTGTCTTCAGATCATCACAGTCGTCAATGTACTATAGGTTTTAAAGGGTGTCATAAACGCGAAAACTGATACCACAGGCCAGAAATACAGACACGGCGTATGAAAGAAGACATGAATCTGATTGAAAACCCTTCAGAGTAAGCATGATCACCTTAACCGAATACCATCATTCTATGATTCGTTACCGAATATCAGGTAATCGATATAGAGAAAATATAAGAAAGGATTTAATACTGAATTATTATTAGCCATGTTCCTCCTGTTATGCTGAGCGAATCTAACTGAAATAAAACGTGATCATGAGTTTTTCTAGATCTACCACACGGCTACAAGTAATTTGTGAGATTTTGACAAGTCTAATTAATTTGTTTGACATTAAAAAGTATAATTCAACATACACCTAAAATTTGGCATATAATTACCATTTATCAATCGTACTACTTAGTGAAAATAAGTAACTTGAATACATGTCCCGGGACAAATAAAATGAAATTTCAGCATTCCTATTGTTAACAAAATTAATTAACGGCATGCATGAGTTTAATTTGGTAAAAGTTATAGAGAATAAACTTTTGCACGTGTATTTTCACACTGTTTAAAATAATCGGGTAAAAGCTCTACAGTGATCGGTGATCTATATTTCCATACCAACCAAGTAGAATAAATTTACTAAACACTGAAATATTGCAGACACAGTATGAGAATGCAAAACAAATTTCATCCAACCAAACAAGATACGAACTTTCATTATTCATCTTATAAAATATGTTAACGCGTAATTGATATAAAGTATTGGGTATGTCTTTCACAATGAATGAAGCCAGATAGCACTGCTATATATGACAAGTAGATACTCAATATCAAGAATTAGGTGACCTCATAAGCTTTATGTGGTAGTAGTTTATCTCATTGGAATTACCTGGAAATACTAGTCTAACTTGGATTGGTTCATGATTTTAATGAAATTCAACAATCTACACAACCCCTTACCAACAATAATCTATTTGTCCTGACGAATTCTATCAACCGGAATCAGAGTTAGAATTTTCCTTAATATGAGAATTATTTCCCTGAAAATGAAGCTTTAAAATTCAATTCCCAGAATAATGTGCAACTATTAGATTCAATGGAACAAAGTAACACTTATTTGATCTAGTTAGATATAAAGCGAATTGTAACACAATTACATAGTTATATATACATGCTTATGTTAACACATTCATTTCTATTAATACGACAATAAGGGCGCATACGCGCTTAACATCACCATTATTGTTATCCTAAATGATGAGCTATCGAACTTTAAATTTGTGGAAGAAAACTCTTTAACGGATATATAATCAAACGGTTAGAAAGAATGTAGTTTTTAGGGCATCATTAGAGCCAGAATAGTGACTATTGTAGCCATAGACTTTAACAATTGATTTCAAACTCCACTTATTACTTACTATGCACGTACTAACATCCGGACTAATATAATAGTACTATTCCCTGAATGGCATTTTCCGACATTCGAAATGTGTAAAGTGTAACTTCAGAATAACTGCTTACATGGTTGAATATAGTCTGGATATAATTTGAAGATAATTCTCATCACTGACATCAACCACTACTCATTAGCAGTCCACAACATATACAGCAAACAAACCATTATATTATACAGTAATCTTGACGTCTTTAAGTTGGGATTCCGTGATTTCTACATACAACCTGAGTCAACTTATGATACAGTTCAGTACTCAAACAATTTCGTTAGTGAAATAGTACTACACTCTTGAATGAATTTACGGTACAGGTTGTAATCTAGTTAGAGGTACGTTTGATTCAAATATTATCCAATGTTCAATATTAAGTAAGCAATTCATAGGGATAGAAATTTAGCCCAAAACGGTTATATAGTATTTTTTGGTTTCAGTTGCTTCTCTGGTTGATGTAATTTTGTGAGGAAATAGCCTAAAAATTAAAGTAGTGTTATTTAACCAGTATAAATGTTAGTGAAAATTTTAGAATATATAATTTATACTATAAAATAAACTTAGTTGGACAAATACTGAGGGCCTAGAACCATTGGTAGCCGTTCTATCCTAGTACTGGCTATCCTCAGAGGTGTGTATCCATGACCCTTTCGAAGATTGAGTCTAGAATTATCAGATCTCGCGACGAGTGCTTAACCTTTAGAACACTAAATTTGTATCCAATAGTTTGGATTCTCAGAACTAATCTATTAGAGATTTTATGCGAACATCTTTCAAATGTTTTGGCGAATAACTATCCAACCTCCAAGATTCGTGGACTCCATTGGTCATAATTTCTCACTAGAACTACAGAAATCATCTAATGAAAATAAGCACTAGTGAGTATGTAAATATTATTGATTAAAAAGGGTCTGTAAACACTGATAACTTTCATTTTTCCAATCACTGTCATTTAAAAACACATACATATTTCTATTCTAATGTTCTATTTAATTAAAACTTATTTAAAAAATCATAAAATATCAAATATTTAAATTCAAAATTTTACCGCCTTTGTTTATATTTGAACAAATTTTAACCACTAAAAAATATATTTTTGTCTCCTAGATCACTTTTCAATAAGACTAACAAAACAACAAAAGTTGAACAATTATAAAATAAAAATACATTCAAGAAACAAACAAACTTTCTAATCGTCATACATTGAATTCCCTTGATAATTTTCAATAAAAAGTAAAAGAATTGCGTAATAAAATGAATTTATTTCATTTCCAAAATTCTTCTATAATATAGACCACATTAAATTATAAAAGTTGTTCGAATAATTGAAGAAGATAATTTACTATGTCAATAGAAGATGAAATGTGTATAGCACAGAAACCATATTAATCTAGTTAATCAAGAAAGTAAGTAGTTATTTTCAAGATTTCTTTTTTTTAAAAATTGAAATCTAACGTCACAAATTTCATTTTTCTGAGCGTGACTAGTTTGCCCTACTGACAAAGACTATTCTTTCAATAAAGATCTTTTATTCAGTCATTTTTAAATAATTACTAATGTTATCAGGCAAATGCGGTTACTTATCGATTGATTGACAAACGACGTAGTATAACCCTACATATTATTTCTCAGACGAAAACAGTAAAGTACAGTAAAATGAGAATCTTATATTTCTTGTTAATATATTTCTCTATTAAAGATATTTATAAGTTGAATTCGATATCGTTAAGTTGAAAATGTATTAATTTCGATGAGATTACTAATCACAAACTGACATCTATTACGAAACCAAAGAAAGAAAAAAAACGCACTAAGCAGCTTATTCAGGTAAGTTTAGAATTTCTCGGCAGAGTGTATCCAACATCTGACAGTAACCCACTAAGTCTTATTCTATGATTTTTATTGTACAATGTAGTTTCTTTCATTTCAATAACATAATATCTTGGCTTAAGCAACTTTAATTAGTTAAGATATACTAAACAAAGTTGTCAATTTTGCACTTTATATATCTATAAAAATTAAAGAACAATATAAGCTTTCATTTGTGTTGTAATGAGTGAGATTGCAGGTTTTGATAAGCAGCGTTTATATCGATCGATTCAGTGACACGTAAACACGTACGAACGACCTAGAGTCTGTGTGTTTTATTTCAAGACAGTAAAAATGTCTGAAAATGGCGTTATATACATATGGATGCGGAAGTTAATCGTAATTAAAATAATTTACAGGATATTACAAGCTAAATATGAAGAAAAAAAAGCTTTACTGTTAGTAGGCTTCCAAGACATTAATATTAAATGTTACAGTTTTGAAGGAATCAATTTCTGATGTTGAAGTTATGTGATAATATATCAGTTGACGCTACCATTATTAATATCCGTTAGTAGTAGTATTAGTGATACTATGACTTTCATCACTACTAATGATATCATTATTGTTACAGTTATTACTTTTAAGTAATGATATATGAAAAAGAGGAAAATTATGTGCAAAACCTTTACAATTTTTCATTCTAGTTGCGTGCCCTCATTTATTTCATATTTATGTATGACATAACTAAACGTTATTCACTGATTATCAGTCTTTATTGTATAGAATAATAAAAAGTAATTACGAGAATATGCATCATAGATGTTGAAAAGACTCGTCTTTTTTGTCTGTCTCTCTCTCATATACGAAATAAACCTGTGGAATTACATCATAAAAACGTTTGATCCTGTCATATTCACCTACATAAATTATCAATGTGATTTGACAAAGATCAAACTTTTTAAAGTATTTATTAATTTATTTGTAGCTATTTGGTAACAACACTGGAAATTACAAGTAATAATGATGAATATTTTAATCGTAGTACACTTTAAATACTTAATTACTGTCTGTTTGAATTTTTTTATTAGTTTAAGTTACAGTACAATATTATTAGTTTTAAATTTACACTTCTTTGATGCTTATCATTGTGAATTCAACTAAACAGATCTCATCTAGAAATGATTACATAAATTAATTAAGCAATACTTTCAAAAAATAAAATATGTGCACAAGGACATATTAAACGATTATTTTGATATCGTTTAAAAGAATCACTACTTTTCGATATTCATTGAAATCCAGCTATCATGAATTTAATGTCAGCAAGGAATTTCCCTCCTTTTATTCTCACCTACTAGCTTCTTTCGCTGCGGAATAACAACATTTTAACCATAGTTTCTCCAACGTCACTATAAAAGTGAATAGAAGATGGTTCTTGGCAAGAGAGCCTTCGTTGACATTAGAACTCATAAATCTGATGCACTAATTTTGCCTATAATCGTGACAACTCTAATCTTATGAAAAGAACAACCGAATAGCTAAAGAAAAGAGCCAAGAACTAATCATCTAATAGTACAAATCAGAGTAATAATAGTGAAACGTTAGCTCTGTCAACTTGCTTATTTGTCAGAACTACAAATTATTATGGTTAAGTTGAGTTATTCCCAGGAATTTTGTGATCATAGTATCAAACAACTATGTTTCGTTTATACAAACTCATACGGTGAAGTCGAACAGCTTTCTATGGTGCAACCATGTATTCACTGAACAATTAGCAATAAGTCAATCGGTCAGCTACAACGTAGAACCAGGCACATCTGTGCATCTGTCCAATTCGCCATACCTCAATAACACAACACCGAATTAAATAGAAGTAGTCACTTTGATGGTGGTAATATATAAAAGAAAGATTGAATATAAGTATGTAGTACAGGAAGAAAGAATTACTTCGTAGAAACAAAGACATGAAGCGATTTTAATCTCTTAGTTTAAGGGAAGATAAAGAGTGAATACACCGACGCCATTGTGATCGATTCTGAACCATGTCACCCAGAGTCTCCAACCCCTGGTTACAATAGTCATGCGGACCCCAACTACGTAGTCAGCATCTACCAACATGGTTCAGACTAGAAGTTGGTACTGATACGACGTTTTGATTTGGCCGCCCCTAACAAATTAACAACAAAGTTTTAAGAAATTAAGGATTATTCACTTTTTTAATATTAATCAGCAGATAAGTTAGTTTGTCATAATAATCAACATAAAGAAACATTTTAAACGAGATTAACAAGAAACCATTTTTTATAGAATCAAATAATTTATTATTGTCTAAATTCTATCATATCACTTATCAGTCTCATAATAAAAAGAAAACGAACGAGTTAAAGCCAAATAATTCTTTATATTTAACTTGATTATACAATGATAGTTAATGAATGTAATGCAAGAAATTACTTAATACTTAAATGAATGAAACGAGATAAGGCATTGAATTAAGATATTCATCATTATAAATTAATTACCTTGTATTTATTTAGGAAGAAATGCCATGAGATATTAGTGAGAAAATAATGATGATAGATATGTCTTGAATAAAATAAATCTTAAATTATTTTACATAAACTTGAATAATCTCGTAAATGATATTGGTACTTATACCGAATCAGTCTATAAAACTTTTTTTTCCAGTAACTACTATGTAGTATTAACTGAATTCTAAAGAATACATTTCTCATTATAAAAATTAAACTACTCAACTTAAGGTCGTAATGTATTTTTTTTCCTAAGGTGACCACAAATTTTTTTAACAATCTTGAAATCTTACTATAAGTGTCTTTTTCTAATTAGTTGTCATTGCTTTCAGTTCACTAAATTTCTGTATGCTTAATGATTATTGTTTTTTGTTACAATGTATTTACAAATTTGTGCCAATTCTTTCTGTATTGTTCGTCCTACCTCGAATACCAAGTTTTTCTATCAAATTCACCTTCTTATGTTAGCTATCAAGTGTTGATGCGTTTAATGTTAGTTGCAGTTATACATTATAAAAAGAACTAATCTTATTAAAGTAACTGAATCGTTTTTCTAGTTTCTGAAGTATTTTAGATCTGTACTGAACCTCAATAACGAGATATGACAATGGCATTTGACGTAAACTACCGATAGGACTGTAAGCTTTGATGAGGATAGTTGAAAATCCCTATGGAGTATCAATTTCAAGATGCTTACAATTATCATTCATTGCGAATCTGATTTTAATTTGATCTAAATATAAAGTATGTAGTTATCCGTTTTACATATGTTGAACAGAGAATTCCCTACTGCATAGAGTCAGACATTGCGCTGCCAGATAAGTGTAAAACCTGAGGAAGTTTGACTATATAGAATTTTTAAATACCATTCAATGTTGCCTTGGAGGTGTCAATTCAACTCATGTATTACTCCATAAAAAGCGAGTAATTCTCAATTGCTAAATGAGAACAAAGTGGTAAGTTTGAGTATTTGTGACAGATATTTCACCTTAAATACGTCTTTATTAACTATCACATATATGGTTGAAGGCCCGGATTTTCATTGTTTCTATTAATCATATATAATGCGTATATGGATATTCAACTCACTAAAACAGACTGTCTTATAAAAAAAAATCAAATTTCAGTCATTACCAGACAAAAATAGGCGATAAGGTCATGTGGGAATAGTACAATCAATCAAAGTATTGGTTTCATATGGTTGAAAACGCTTCAGATTTGAACCTAGTTGAAGCAATTGAGTATCGGTTACTTAGTGATAGATTTCAAGTTAAAATAATTTACGATCCAGTAGATGTCACTATTATACTAATACTACGTGATAAATCATCTGACGGAACGCTTGAATCTGTTTTCTAAGCTCTTTTAATAACCCCAGGCTAACTCTACACGACAACTTGAGCACGAGAGAAAAGGAGCGAAAGATGGAAAGAACGCTTTACTCCAAAGTTCGTATATGTACAGAAAATCTAGAGTATTTATAACACTTCAGATGGTCTTGGGTTCTTGAAACCCTACTAGACGTAGTAACAGGATATATAATCATTCAATCAGAAATGTGACACGTGACTCCACTTTCTAGATGTTTCTAAGAAGCTTCTACTGAATGCTGATTGGACAAAATGTTCCCCAGAGTTTTCACAGGCTTTTTTCAAGGAATATTCTGGGTCTCCCCAACATTTTGATTATTGATTCAGAATAAAATATATCCAAACAAGTTATCACTGTGCTATGGCGTAATTGATGGATTAAATGATAATTATGGCTAAATTATTTAAAATCACACGGAAATGAACATACAAATCCATAATTAAAATACGAAGTTTAGCGAAGGGATCTCTTTTCAACGAAATTATTATCGAGCTGTACAGTCGTATATATATGAAAATTTTGTTTTTGTAAAAGTACTAATTCCGTGAGGAAATGTGAACACAGTTAACCATGATGTAATAAAAAAGGTTATTCATAATTATCAATTGGACAGACTAAGAAAATCGTAGACACAAAAAAGACAATCATACACAATTACACATGCAAATTCAAATATAAGCACTTATTTTATGATTGCTTTAATATAACCACCAGACGTTAAATCTTGTTGATTACAAGAGGGAACAATCAATGTAAAAGTGAGATGCGAAGACAAGTTTAATTAATTACCGATTATGCTACTAGTTTCTCTCTTTTTTTCAACAGAATTGATGATTACCAGACAGGGATACTGAAGCATTACTTATTGTTATTTGAGTGGAACAAAAATGTCCTTAGCTTGTGTTAATTGCTGTTGACCTTGAATGAATTATTGAAAAATTGTAAATACTTGAATCAAGTGATTGCTAAGATAAGCATGTAAATACAAAACACAGGTTTACACTACAGTGTGTTTGTATAGAGTCTGTGTCACATTGTTAGATTATCATACTTGGCTGAGTTTATCCAGCTCCAATCAGTTGGGTTGTAGGTTAGATATACAATCAGAAGTGTAACCATAACCTTTTCACTTTTATAACATAGATAAAGTGATTAGGAATCCAAGTGATTGACGCCCTTACTGTATCACCAATGCAGACAAGACTAAACGAAAACTGAATATATTTCCGAAATAAAAGGGGAAACATACACATTAGTCGATCCGATATTATGAATATGAGTCGGTGAGATGCAACAGGTATGAGAACTCAGTTTACTCACTGTTCAAGTATAAACTCTTTCTTATTGAACATAATATTGAAAACTTAAATGATATCAGTGATTTCAGAATAGCGACAACAATTAACATAATCAGCGAAATCTATAAAAACCCAACTTGAAATGAATTAGAAACATGACGTTATCGCTAACAGTCTATACACAACAAGATTATATAAAATAAAACTGAAATGATGTTCAGTAGAACAAACTAATTGGTGCAATAAAGTTACCCTTCTTTCTAATAAAAAGTAAAATGATGAATTTCATCTAAGGGAATTCGAAAAAATGACAATTAATACAATTAGTCCGTTCATAACTATTACACTGACCAACAAATAAAAAACATTTTTAAATGCAAATAAAACTTATATTTCTATACAGTTGTATTCTGTTTTAGAACAAATCCCAAAAAAACTATTACAAGTAATTATTGAATTGAAGTGCCTGAAGTTAATCAACGCCAACGACGCGGAGGAGCCTGAACACGTAATCGTGGTTGTGAATTACGTTTGAACACTTGATATTCTTTTAATTTACTGTTATAAGGCTCTGGAAGTTCTCCAAATGGTCCACCGAAATCAGGCATTTTTTCTTTGATTTCATTGATAAGAGTATTCTTGTCTGTTAACTGTGTTCAAGATAAAAAAAACATGATAAATAAAATAATTTATTTTAGAAAAATACACAATAATACACTTGTTATATCCCGACGAGAATTATGAATGGTAATTCTTGAGAAATATTTATGGATCAATACAATATATATATTTTTATTGTATAATTATTAAGTAGCTAAACTATGCATATTCATGTTTCTCTTATTATAAGCTCTACTTTGACTTAGAAACTATTATTAAATGATTTACCATCCTTGAGTTACGTCTAGTCTCGCACATTTACAACCACTTTTGGCTAAATCTTGTACAAATGTTGTTTTCTATTTTATCATACGATGTGGTCTGTTTGGCTTGTATATAAACCCAATATGTTTGAGATACACGATTCATATTTTGGAGGCTAAATGGAACATGTTGTTAAGATATGCCTCAAACTAAATTAATTCATTAGTAATGAAATAGAAATTCAGTCATAAAACAAGCAAAAACCATACTTGGATAACAGACAAACTCAGTTTTACACTTATTAAACCAAGAACCAGTAAAAGAGACACCGAGTGAAATTTGCGTACTCTAACTATACTACTTATGAGTAATTAGAAATCATTCCTTTTTATTTTACGGGTCAAAGTAATTATTGTTAAGCTAATTGTTCTCTGATCAATTAACATATGTTCTATTAAGGCAACCTTACTGAATCGGTTATTTTTGTGCTTATCAGTGTTGAGGATTGAGTCTTATGTTTATCCATTTGAAAATGAGATTTAAGTTGAGCGAATCATTATTTATTGCAGAACCATTCATTATTCATGCTATTCCTTATTTAAACATATGAACATTGGTACAAGGAGGCACTAAATAGATATGCACCACATGAATCATTCGATTTATGTGAGGGCTGTGATACTACCCAGGTGCCCAGACCGAAGCAAGTGGTATTCTTAGGGGGCCACACCCCGAGCCTTTAACCTGAAGGTCTAATCCACAAGGCAGTGGAGCAGCGTTAGGACATGCAGTCCCATGGTAGCAGATAACCAACAATAAGTTCATACTCCATTTGTTCCCTCAGGATTCTGGAGCCCATGTGCATTATTGGTTTGGAATAATGGTTTTCCAACTCCCCTAGGTGGATCCTTTATATCCACAAACCCGATTAAAGTGCCGGACACTCGCTTTTCGTCCTCTCAATTTCGAAAACAAGTCCTGGCAGTGGTTGTATGCACGTGGCCACTTGAGAGCATTTCGAGAGGAAGAGCTAACTGTACCCACTCTCGGTCGTACCAGGGCATTTCCGAGAGGTCAAGAAAGTTTTGAATTTAACCGACTTCCAGTGAGTTACTCCAGTAAATTTAACATGTACTGAATATTCTCTCAAATAAATCAACATCGAATTTACCAGCAAATTGTTTAGCTTTATGCTTAGTCTATATTCCTTGTTAGATTTCTCAGATCACTAGTGACCAACACAAGTAGCGATATAAGTTACCAACATAAGATGAATGACTGTAGATTCGAACGCCGCTCCACATACTTCGGATTGGGTAACTGGAGGTAGTATCATTACTCCTCGAAGTGAATGTGACTCATATTCAAGTACTTAGTGAATGAGTCACTTATTTTATTATTATTAATGGCTTTATTCAATATTATATTTTGGTACAATATAGAATTCTCAGCACAGGGTATTTCAACAAGTTACTTACGCAACAACAAAAACAATACAAAGATACAAAAAAAGGTTTAAAAAGAGAAAACCCGGAAAACTGTACAACTTTTAAAATTAAAGACATTTTAAGAATGCAGGTTATTGA
The DNA here is from genome assembly GCA_944470205.2 of Schistosoma margrebowiei. Taxonomy (NCBI): domain Eukaryota; kingdom Metazoa; phylum Platyhelminthes; class Trematoda; order Strigeidida; family Schistosomatidae; genus Schistosoma; species Schistosoma margrebowiei. The sequence goes on from OX104024.1 coordinate 43,327,473, forward strand.
CTAGGTTCACTTTAACAACCTGTTCGTCACAGAGCATATTTGCTAGGTAAGGTATTATAGAACTTTTATACTTTTGCTTGCGTGCATTGATTTTAATGCAATTACATCTCGTTCTACGAGAAGATATACAAGAAAGATAAGAGTGAAGGGGATGGTTAGTATCTGATAAGATAACACCTGCCAGGAGTTTGCATGACTTTAGATGTCTATCCACAAGCATATTAACTATGACCTCGAAAGATTCACCATACACCTTGCTAACTACCTTCAACACTCTCCGCAATACAGCAAAGTCTTTCCTCAAAAGCCCGGGAAAGAATAATGGAGAACAGTAAAGAATAATAGGTAATATGCAAGAATTGACAAATTGTAAGAGTAAATGACAAGTAATCCCAAGAGCATGCAATCTCTTTATGTAGTAGGTCAGACGGAAAACCTTCTTCGATAACAATAAAACGTGGGAAGACCAAGACAGATCAGAGGAAAAGGTAACACTAAGATAGTTGACCTTCGATACTGTGTTTGTCAAAGAGTCTCCAATGACACAAGCATTATGGGATCTCAAAATGATGTTTTAATTCCGTTCATGTCTCATGCTAAGGTTAACAGCCTGACATTTAGACGGATTAAGTATGAGACCATTATCAACAGACCAACAATCAATATGAGACAAAAACTCATTCATTCCTATGGGATGTAAAGAGGAAGAGATAAGCATACATATAGTAAGATTATCCGCATATTTCAAAAAAGTGTTTACTGTGGAAGATGGCAGATCATGCAGAAAAAAAGAGAAAAGAAGAGGTGAAAGAACAGCTCCTTGTGGTACACCTTCATGAGACAGTAGAGACTCTGAACACTTTCCTCCAAATATAGTGTACTGTTCCCTTCCAGAGAGGTAGGAACATAGCCAGTTGGTTATCCAGCTGTCAGTGTTGACGCTGATTAACTTGTTAGGTAAACGTTGTCTTGGTATAGAATCAAAAGCTGAAGTATAGTCCAGAAAAGCACATCGAACATACTTCTTTCCCTTTTCTAAGTTGAACACTATGTTGTGATGCAGAACAGCAACAGTATCTAAAGTGCTTCTTTTGCATCTGTAAGCAAACTGATATGGATCAATATGCTCTTTTATCGCAGGCTGAAGTGAAAGTATTAATAATTTTTCCCATTGTTTTGAGGAAGGGTGAAGTTATTGCAATAGGTCTAAATTTTACATTCTTATCACCAGATGCTTTCTTGGGTACAGGAATTATCTTCATCTTTCTCCATATTTTCGGTATGAGATTAGATGGGAAGGATCTGTTAATGATAGTTGTGAACGGATAACATAGGACGTCAGCACACTTTTTAAAAAGGATGTTTGGGATACCATCAGGTCCCAAACATCGAGATGAATTAAGTGACTGGAGACATCTTCGTACATCAGTTTCAGTGAAAGTAGGAACACAGTTATTATTTAAACCTGTGGATAAAGGGAGCATCAAATCAGATAACTGACGTACAAAAGACTTATTTAAGTCACAAACATTCAGCTGGCTATCGCTCCTAAACTGTCTGTCACCTGTAAGTTCTTTAAAGAGTTTCCACATACTTGGAGAGTTTTTGCAAGACAAGCGTTTTTGAGTAAACATAGAGTTGAGACGTCTAATCTCTAGGTTTATCAGACCATTTAGCTTACGAACTTCATTAGAGTTCTTCTTAAATTGTATTTAATGATTTTGAAGCAATGTATAAGGTTGCTAACAATTATAAGCTTAAGAAGAATGTTATTATAATCAAGTGTTTCGCAAATAATGATAAATTGAAACTAACTACCATTTAAATGGTTTTGTTGAAATACTACCTTTATAAACATTTATTGAGAAATTGTACGAAATGATCATTCATTTCATAGTTCTGTGAAGTAAACATGATGGATAACGGCAAAACAATAAATCAAAAGTTTATTGATGATGTCCAATCCAGATGTAGTTTTGTTCTAATACTTGGTTGTTTATTTGTTTAACTCATATAAAGTAAGTTACCACCATACACCAAAAACTGTATGCGCCACACAAAATATTTGTATTTGGAGTGCGATACTGTCAAAAGCAATGATGTTGAAATGGTTGAAAACTGTCAAGCATACACCATTTGTGTTACAATGTTTAGCGACTCGTTATGTCCAGTAATTGTTGTCTCGGGAGGACTAACCCCTCTCATCCAGTGAAAGCATAAATTGTGAAGACGGTAATTCAATAAGTGGAATATCGGGTTGTGTGACTTAGCTACACAGCCTTTAAATAGCCCATTGTATTGTGTGCCTGAGATTCTATAACTCATACAGGTGGTCAGTTTATTATATAGAATGGTATAACAAAGAACAACAGTGTTCCGTTAGAATCATGATTAGATTCTGAAGATTACGGAAATTAGTTGTGGATACGAATAGAAACCAAGGGTCAACTTGTTATAACTCACTGCTACATTTCTTGTAAAAAGAAATGATGTAGTTTGAAATGAGAGGAATCCATCTTGGCTGAGTTGAACCATATTGTTTGGTACATACCAAATTAACATCATATTTATTTGTTTATGGAACGATTTCGCTGTTAACAACTTTCACGCCACTGTAGCTTCACAGTGAGTGATGAATTACATAGTGCCCTATTTTACAAAATCTTTTCTATTTTGTAAATAAATGAACAATCGGACCACCAAATTAAGCAAACACCTTCGAAATAATATAATGACTAATGGTCTTATGGATACATTTCGATAGTGATTACCATCAGAAGCAAATGTACATTAATAATGGGAAAATGAAAGTTCAAATGAATACAACTGTTCGGTTTAATAAATTCACTAAAAACACAGGAAAATGGTTGTTTCTTTTGTAAAAATATAATTGACTAAGTTAAAAAAACGGCACTGAAGAACTAATTTCTATTTTAAGAAACACTTCAGTATATATTTCGTCCATTTCTGTGCCACTTATACTTAAATCCTTAAGTTAGGTTGATCATTAGATTTAGTATTGTCGTTAATTGCGAAGAGTAATACTATTCACATTGCATTAAAATGTCTAGGAAAGACACAATTTTAATAAACATGGATAGTATGTATAATAAGTAGATTACAAAGATAGTTTTCTATAAAAGGGAAACATACTTTAAAGTAGAATATATCATTTGGATGTGGACGTTTTGAAGTATACAAACGCGTTGATTTCTTTGATTTATTTAATTCGCCACTAGATCTTAAAGCATTCATTTCTGTTTCACTAAGTTGCAATTTGGTCATATCACCAAATTTCTCATGATAATATTTATCTTCCTCAGAAGATGGAATTAAATGTTTAGCTGATGATTTATCTATAAGATAGTTTCTTGGTGCCATTCCGTCAGCAAGATAAGGACGAAGTGACTCACTAGAAGTAATTTTATCCACAGGATGTAACATAGCAGATGTTAAAAGTGAGATAGCTTCATTATTTACAGTGAATGTTTCGTTATGTCTAGTGAAATAATAAAAATATATCAGTATTAATTTTTACTCTTTCAATATTTACAAAAAAAGCTGACAAGTATAATAGCAGATCATAGTTCGTTGGGATAAAGGTTGTGGACGGATATCCCTTTACATCGTAACTACACTGAAGAAATATTACACCCACTCTACTTACACATGACATACTAAACGTGAATGACATTCTGAAGTTTTGTATAAATATTCACAGCGCTGCTGCTCTAAAAAGCACTTATCGGAACTGTGATTTGACGACCAAGAATCAGAGATGACAGTCAGATACTAATTTCATTGGCAAATGACAGAATTGAGGAATTCATATTCTCCATTGGTTTATTTGTTAAATGACATATAATCAGGTTTATTTCTGTGTGCTATTCTTCTATCCGGCGGTCTTGTCTTCACTATATGTTCATCCTAAGGTTTTCATTCATAATCTGGTATCCTTAGAACTACATAGTACTTGATGTACCACACCCAAGCCCATCAATAAGCGCCGTTCTTGGACTCTAAAACAACAATGTTGTTGTCAGTGAAAATCTTTTGGCCATCAAGACGATCATCTCGACTGTCATCGACCCAGTACAACCCGATCCAGAGGTGAAAGCGGATTCAAACCTATCAAAAGCTCCTTTAGTCGATTAGCAAAGTGTAAAATTATAACCTCAGGGGGGGTTCCCGCTGTACATATTAATGCGTACCCAGATAGATGCGCTTCAGATATTATGATAGTGTCGTGGAGGTTTTGGAGGATGACGAATGACTTCCATATCCAGAAAACAATTCGCACAGCTCCCGGATGTTGTGTAAGTCATTTATGTCTGTTGGGGTAACTGCAATGCACCATGCCCTTCCAAGAAGTCACGTTCCCAGGGTTGTACCATTTAACACAAACTGATCTAAACTTACTCGAACTTGATTGATTCAGCGGGTTACAGTAATCCAATATCATCTTAAATACTGTATGCAACCCAGAGAAAGAACCTGATGAACGCAATCATTTTCAACCTGGTTTGGGTCACTTCTAAACCACAAAAACTATGGAGCTAAATCATTTTTCCGTCTGGAAAGACTACTATCTTACGCGCCGCTGCCTACAGTTGACGAAAAACGTCGTTTTTAGGAAAGAGATATTATAACGCCTGGGCTGCACCTATTGTAGTAACCACATTCCAACCGTGTCATTTATAAACAATCAAATTAAGCTGTTAGTATAGATAATCTACTTTGCAAACTATTACTACTTAACCAGTTGAGGTTTAAAGGTGTCGATAAAAACCAGTGAAAATAATTCTGTTGATCGAATATCCGTTAATATGTTACCAACAAACAGTGATTATTTCATTGTATAAAATAACGGTAACAACAATAACAATAACAATTAAAAACGTACTCTAAATCAGATTGTAATTTACACAATTCTACTCGTGGAGAATACCAAGCTAAATTATATGGTAACATTGAATCCTCAGCTTTCCATAACGATGTTATTGAATTCAATTGAAAGCGTAACAACTGAATATAGTTACCATCCATTAGAATTAGTTGGACGCAAAGTGGATAAGTTAACTCATTATATAAAGTAAAACCTTAAAAAATGTAAACAGAATAGGATTAAAAAAGTGACTAAATTAAACGCTATGAAATTTATACAATGCTAGACGAATTTTCAATACAAATCAGTTGCTGGTTTAAGAAATGGCATCTTAAAATGAGACGATGTTATAAATTCCAAAGTTAGTTAAAGGATCCGTGATGAGGACAACAAGTAACACTGAACTGACTGTGATAAAAAATGCTTGAGAGTTCAGTTCAAGTTATAGATCACGGATAAGTACAGTTAAAACGTTTTACAATGGAATCAGACAGCTGATATTTAACAGTTCATGAAAAATACTTTTGAAAACTATTTTTTCTACATTCTAAGCAAAGATGGATAGTGGCTGGCAGTGGAGTCCAGTTTGACGTGCATTTCGTCCTATTTGGGACTCGTCAACTGGATGTACTTCAGTCAGTCAGTCAGCTACAACGTAAGACCAGGCACATCTGTGCATCTGTCCAATTCGCCATACCTCATTAGCACAAGACCGAATTCATAGAAGTAGTCACTTCGATGGTGGTAATATATAAAAGAAAGATTGAATATAAGTATGTAGTACAGGAAGAAAGAATTAGTTCGTAGAAACAAAGATACATAGCAATTTTAATCTCATAGTTTAAGGGAAGATAAAGAGTGAATACACCGACGCCACTGTGATCGATTCTGAACCATGTCGCCCAGAGTCTCCTACCATTGGTTACAATAGTCGTGTGGACCCCAACCAGGTAGTCTGCATCTACTAACATGACTCAGACTAGAAGTTGGTGACTTCAAGCACTGATATAACGTTTTGATTTGGCCACCCCTAACTTTCTTCCAACCATCCCATACACTAGCTGGCATTGTGCGTCGTGGTGATCGGTGTTCATACATATGTACCACGTTGCCCCCCGACCGTTGTTGCTACCTTGACGTGGTGGTCGGGCTTGCCTATCGTGATGAAGCAACCGAGCTATACTGGCTGGAACAACCTACCATGTCAGACAGGTCGGTTGAAGAGCGGTAAGACTAAAAGCAACAAACCTAAGGTCCGAAGGCGAAGTCGTACTGCTGACTGTACAGAGGTGTGACAGCAGTAAGATGTTTCTTTCAGACAACCAGCATGACAGCGATGCTGCCTTCCCACAAGGAGGGGTGGGGTTAGAAAAGGTCAACCCTAAAAATTCACACCTCACCTTACCTCACGGATTTCCGTCTCCGGCGGTAAGGCTCTTTGAAGAACGAAGCTAACACGTCAAAAACCTTCCACGAAAACGCCGTGCGCGACCGGCCTCAAGCAGTTGTCCCTTGGGCAGTGCGGTCACGCTCTCAGGTCGCTGAGACCGCCTCTAATCCAAGTTCCTTTTCGGGTACCTCCAGAAGAACCCTTCCACGGTGTGGGCGACCGGGAAGTGATAACCGCCCTCATACCTCTAACAGCACCCAAGACCACTGTATTCATAATCAACCTTCCTCTTCAATTCCTATTATTCCTCCTACATCGACTGTCAACCCTAAACTTCCTCCTTCGGCTTCTTCCTCAAGTGTCACCATAGCCAACGATTCTAGTGCTCAAAACTCTGTCCCAGGTCTACTGAAACCTCGCTCCAAACTACACATTGGAGCTTTCGACGTACGCACTCTATGTCAAATCGGTCAGCAGGCTTCCTTGGCTAAAACCCTAGAGTCTCTTTCCATTGATGTATGCTGTGTCTCCGAAACACGCATACAGGATTCCAGTGTGGTCATTCACTTGACCTCACCTCGGCAAAACGGAGAGCCAACGAGATACACCCTCCGTGTATCTGGTGACCCGATGGCCAGTTCTCGTGGACTGGCAGGTGTAGGCATAGCACTAAGCATGAGGGCGGAACAAGCACTGCTAGAGTGGATCCCCGTCAACAGTCGTCTACGTGCTGTTCGGCTAAACGGCTCCGTAAGAACTCGGAAGGATAGGGACACACGTCGTTGCCTTTTTGTCGTTTCTGCCTACGCTCTCACTGACTGCAGCTCAGATGATGTGAAAGATGAATTTTACAGAAAGCTTTCTGAACTTCTTCAGAAAGCTAAACGCTCAGACATAGTACTCGTAGCAGGTGACTTTAATGCTCAGATGGGTAGCTTAAACCAAACAGAAAGGCATTTAGGTGGATATTTTAGCATTCCGGCACAGCGAACAGATAATGGTGATCGTCTGCTGCAACTGTGCTTAGACAATCGTTTATTTTTAGCAAACACAAATTTTAAGCATAAGGAAAGACATCGTCTAACATGGCGACCCCCCTACACCAAACCAACGATGGACTCAAACAGATCATATTGCCATCAGTCATCGTTGGAGAGGGTTGGTAGAAGATTGTCGCTCATTCTGGAGTACCTGCTTGGACTCCGACCACGCCCTAATACGGGCACGCATCTGCTTGCGCCTCACCGGACGCAAAAAAGCCACATTAAAAAGACCCATTAGAACTGAGTTGAGCAACGAGAAAACCAAAAATAGGTTCCAAGAACAACTGAGTTCACAATTAGGTAGTTCTGAAGACAAGGCTGACCCAGATGTTGCTTGGAAAGACATACAAGCAGCTGTGGAAGCAGCAGTGACATCTATTAGCAACTTAAACCACAGAGTTTCAAAGAACCAGTGGATTTCTTCAAAGTCTATCACACTGACGGATTCTCGCAAACTCGTCCCATCAGGTTCCGAACATGATGAAGAGCAACAACAAATCAGATCTAGGTTAAGAAAAAGTCTAAGAAACGACCGTGAGCAGTGGTGGGCAACGAAAGCAAAAGAGATGGAAAAGGAGGCGGCTATAGGAAACACAAGACAGCTCTACAGACTAATAAAAGAAACTGGAATTAATAAGTCAAGTGTAAGTGAGATTATATCGGAGAAAGACGATACACTCATCTGCTCCCAGTCCAGACGTTTAGAACGATGGGCGGAACATTTCAGAGAACAGTTCAGCTGGCCTTCAGCTACTCTACAACTACCCTCCATTCCCAGACAGCGTGAATGGAACATTGAAGTAGGTCCCCCAACTCTAGCAGAAGTTCAAAAGGCTATAGATAATCTGAAACGAGGAAGGGCAGCTGGTCCAGATGGATTGGCTCCAGAAGCCTTTAAGGATGGTGGCCCAATTTTAGCGATTAGGTTGACTAATATTTTAGCTAAGATCTGGGAGTTAGACGTTATTCCATCTAACTGGTCACAATCACTTATCGTCCCAATATATAAGAAAGGGTCAAAATCATTCTGTGACAACCACAGAGGGATTAGTTTAACAAATATAGTATCTAAAATACTAGCCTCAATAATAATCAGACGCCAAACTAAGACTCGTGAACTGCAAACACGAGAAAACCAAGCTGGCTTCAGACCTGGTCGTGGCTGCATCGACCACATATTCACCATTCGTCAGGTTCTAGAACATAGGCATACTTATCGGCGTCCGACAATGGTGGTCTTTCTTGACTTAAAAGCAGCATTTGACTCTGTAGACCGCGAGATTCTGTGGCAGTATCTGTCATTGAAAGGCGTACCCCAGAAGTACATAAACCTTGTAAAGGCTCTTTACGCGAACACCACTAGTCGAGTGAGAGCTTATGGCGAACTGTCATCTACTTTCGCAACCTCAAGTGGTGCCCGTCAAGGCTGTGCACTTTCTCCATTTCTGTTTAACTTTATCATAGATCTACTGATGGAAATAACTTTCTCGTCGACTGAGTTCTCGGGTATTGATCTCCATCCAGGAGGTACACTTATCGACTTAGAATACGCAGATGACATAGTCCTGTTTGGTGAAGACGCTGACAAAATGCAGAGTCTTCTGGTAGCACTGAGCAACAATGCCAGGATGTCTGGAATGCGCTTCTCTCCCTCTAAATGCAAGTTGTTGCTTCAGGACTGATCTGCGTCAACACCTGAACTAAGGAAAGGGAGTGACTTAGTCGAACGTGTCGACAACTTCACTTATCTTGGAAGTCTGATCAGCCCTAATGGGTTCGTATCGGACGAAATTTCAGCACGGATTCGAAAAGCTCGTTTGGCTTTTGCCAACTTACTTCATCTATAGCGAAGGCGAGATATCCGTCTATCAATAAAAGGACGAGTATACTGCGCGGCAGTCCGTTCTGTTTTACTTTACGGCAGCGAAACATGGCCATTAAGAGTAGAAGACGCTCGTAAGCTATTAGTATTTGACCACAGATGCCTTAGAAATATTTCTGGCGTCTGCTGGGATAACCGTGTAAGTAATAGTGAGGTTAGACTCAGGGTATTAGGTAATTATGGTAAATCAGTTGATGAGGTTATGAATCTTCATCGACTGAGATGGTTGGGCCACGTGTTACGTATGCCTGAACACCGATTACCACGACGTGCAATGCTATCCGGTATTGGAAATGGTTGGAAGAAAGTTAGGGGCGGCCAAACCAAAACGTGGCATCAGTACTTGAAGTCACTAACTTCTAGTCTGAGCCATGTTGGTAGATACAGACTACTTGGTTGGGGTCCGCGTGACTATCGTAACCAATGGTTGGAGACTCTTGGTGACATGGCTCAGAATCGATCACAATGGCGTCGGTGAATACACTCCCTGTCTTCCCTTAAACTAAGAGATTAAAATCGCTTCGTATCTTTCTTTCTACGAACTAATTCTATATTCCGGTACTGTATCCTTATATGCAATCTTTCTCCTATATATTACCACCTTTAACCTAACCACTCCTATGAATCCGGTGTTCATCTTGTTGTGCTGATGCGGTATGGCAACCTGGACCGATGCACATATGTGCCTGGTCCTACGTTGTAGCTGACTGACTGACCACGTGGCCCAACCATCCCAATCGATGGAGATTCACAACCTGATCAAATAATTTACCATCATGCCGTAATATCCTGAGTCCAACCTCACTATTACTTATCCGGTGATCCCAGCAGATGAGAGCAATATTCCTAAGACATTTGTGGTTAATTACTAGTAGCTTACGAATATCTTCTATTCTTAACGGCCACGTTTCGCAGCCGTAAAGTAAAACAGAACGAACCATCGCGTAGTATACTCGTCCCTTAATTGATAGACGGATGTACCTGCATCTCAAAGTTGATTGCGTTTGAAGCGAACGGTAATGCATTCGAGTCGCTGAGTGAACATCGACTCTGAGATGCAGGTACACCCAGCTGACGAGTCCCAAGTAGGACGAAACGCGAGTCAAACTGGACTCTACTGCTAGCCACTATCCACCTTTGCTTATAATGCTTGTGAAGTAAGGCACTATCGAGGCAATACGCACAGTATGCACATATGCCAATATGAGACTGATCAACTGCAGCCCTAAACATCAATGAAAAGATTCAAGTAAACAATACCAAGTGAATTTATTTTGTCTATATTTTGATTTGGTGAGTGTGTAAACGAAATTGAAATGAAAAAAACGCAATTAGTAGTTTACACTAACCTTGATTGTAAGCTTGGGCTGACGCCCATGCAAATGCTGTAAGAACACCCTCAGCAATTCCATGTCGTATTAAAATATTACTTTTTACATTATCTGGAAGACCAGAACAACTAATTTCATTTCGTACACATTCGGAACGATTTAAATCAAGAACTCCAAGTAAACCAAATTCACAAGGATCTCCTTCCCAGAATGGTGTGCGAGACCAATAACCTGTATTTTTCATAACACAAATTAGAAAAGATTAGATACAATTAGGTATGGGAACAATAATCTAAAGGACAAACAACGTGATTACTACCATCCAGCTCAGAGAACGAAATTTCACCACAATTATCTACCTGAGCTACAAATCTTCTCTACCATCTCAAAGTGATTACTAGATGTGATAACTAATTTATATGATCAAACCAATCCTATGAAAAATCGAGTTCAGCCATCAGCATGCAATGCTTTACATTCCAACTAGTTAGTGAAATGTGACCAATAAAGTCCAACCATGGTAAGTGTAAGGCAGTTACCTAACATTGGAATTGAAGGATGGTAACGCAATATGACAGATTGGTTGAAATTAAAATTATAAACCAATGAATGCTGACTCAGTAGTATAAGCGCTGGAGGCCAGTCCTTGAAGTTCTGGGTTTGATTCCTGGGGTAATCATAGATGTCGGCTGTTTAGTTTCATAGTGGAATGAAATAGCGGTCCACTGCTTTCAGGTTCTTAATGGACGTCGAATTAAAGTCAGTTTGTGATGCAAACTATGAAAATCAACAATCCTTACAACTCCTTACGGTAATGATTATTATAAGTTCACTTCAATGACAGTTTAAAATGAAGAAATGAAAATATGAAATACCAAAGTACTAAATATAATTAAAAAAGTGACAATAATAATAGTATCTGTTGTCACGAGTCACCTGCAATAGATCGAGCAAATTCGGAAAAATCGATCGTTCTTGCAAATGGTAAACAATTGAAATTATAACACTCAGTATGTTGCAAATCAAATGCTTCAGGGCGATAATTGCATACAATAGGGTTTTCTAGAAAGCAAATTGGATCGTCTAGATTAAAATGCTAATTGTTTAAAAAAAAATAAGACGGAAATAACTGAATTGTGTGAAAATCTGTGTTATACAATTTAAAAATATGAAGATCTACACAAACATTAACTAATACTTGTTATAATCAGAGATGCAGCTCTAAGTGATCAGTTCAGTTGAAACATCATTCCGTGGTAATAAAAATTAGCTGTCACATTACACAAACGTATGCTAACACATCAAATTATTATAACTAAGAATAATAAGTGCTCTAAGATTACCCGTAATTATATAATCTTTTTTTTCATTATCCGTCCTACTACATAATATAAGAAGGGATCAAATTCCTAAATTTTCAATCACGAATTCATGCTTAATCTAACTGACTAACCATCGCACAATTAAATGGCTATACGTATACAAATTACTATGCAGTACATAAGTTGAATTCTATATTGTAAGATATATTTGATAATTTGTCAAATAAAATAATGGCTGATCATACACAACAGTATAGAGCGAGATAGGAATAGTTTTAGACCTATGCAGGAATACGATAATTTATCTACATAAATCTATTCTTGTATTACCGTAAGTTAAGAACGTAAAAATTCGACAGTCTTATGCTAGTAAACTGCATCAAACATTTTAAGCGAGAAATAGTTGAAAAAAGTGCCTTTATTCAAGTTACGGTACACTTCGCCTATATTTATAGCTCGTTTACACATGTCAATTTCTGTTAGGATGGGGGAAATAAATGGAGACATGATACAGGAGGTGATTCTCTGAGAGAATCAGTATACATCATATATATATATATATATATATATATATATATATATATATATATATATATATATATATATATATACCGAGCCCACTGTCGGCTTGTATTCGAGTTGTTAATTATTACTGTAACATTTACCACGAACTTTCTAAATATGTAAATATTGAGATTTATTATTTATAGTGCATGCAAAATACACTTTAACAGTAGTTTCATGTGAAATTATGCTTACTTACAGGCTTTAAAGGAAATGGCCCCCGCAACTGCCAAGCTAACTCAGACCGAATACGATAATGTACACAACGTTCGACGTCAACAATTGTCTCGTTTACGGGTTCATAAACATCTTCATTTACATTCTCGGAGTTTTCAAATACTTCGTGATCGACTAGTCGTTTTAAAAATATTTCAATGGTAGCGCGTTCATCAATTTGTGTGGATAACTCGTTAACTAGTGATTCTGTTCTAGCAGATAAAAATGCCCGATATACTGTTTCCATAATCATTGATATTTTTTTGCGTCGATAATCTGCACGTAAATTAAGTCCATTAATACTCTGATCATGGATATTAACAGGTTTACTGTTAACAGAATGTAACTCTTCAGAAAAAAGATACTTTAAATAACTCGACAAAATTGGATTGCTGTCGTATGACTCTGGTATCCATGGAACGAGTTTTGTACGCGTGACAAATTGAGAAAATTCTAACATTTCAGGATGTTGTAAAGGAATATCAATGGAATGAAACCACATGTTATCCTCAAGAAAATACAACTCCTGGAGTTTTTCAAATGACGTTGGTATAGTTTTTAAGAATTCACCATGACGAAACCTATAGGTGATGTAAAATAAGATTTTAGAAGTTATAATTGACACTGAAACTGTAGTATAATAATTTACATACGCAGTAAACCAAAGTGATTTGACGTTCAGAAATACTATATAGGATGGCTTGAAAATTGACAAGACACTGAGCATCGGATATACCACTTAAGTCTCATTTGAACTATAATCCGTTATAACATTAAAAAAGTCATAGACCCTCATAGTTCTGAATAGAAAAATGTGTACTCCAGACAACACAAACAGTGACCACTAAATACAATCACATTTCTAATATCCTTTAACATTTAAGACAGACTGTACTAATTATCTTAGTTAAGTAGATACTTACGTAGCTTCTACGAATTCAATGTTTTGCAGTGACATTTATTCTATACCTTATTAACCAGTGTTATCGAGTCCAAATTCTTCCTTCTACATAATTTACATTTGCAAAGAAATTTTCAACGATAAAAGTATGAAATTCTTATTTCGACATGTCTATTAACAAACTGGGGTATGAACTATCATACGAACTGCAGTTCTCTATCGAAATCTATCATGGAAAATCATTTCCAGTTGTTTCCAATTGATATTGATTCTTTCGATGTCTGCTTCCGATCCTCGGAGTAGTGTGTTCCTTAGTCTTCCTCTTCCCTTCAAGATTCCAAGTTAGCACTTGCCTCGAGATACATTTTGGTGATTTTTGTAATGTATGTCCTATTCACCAGAAACATCTTTTCTTAATTTTCTCCTTACCTCGAATCTGGTTTGTTTGCTCCTACAGTAGACTGTTGCTGGTGGTATCCGTTCAACGGACATTGATTACCTTGCGTAGACAATTGTTTATAATTACTTGTACATTTTTGCAGATGGTTGTGGTAGTTCTCGAAGTTTCGGCTCCGTACAGTAGAACTGTCTTGACGTTCGTATCAAGGATTCTGACTTTGGTGTTGGCTGACAGTTGTTTTGAGTTCCATATGTTCTTCAGTTGTAGAAATGCCGCCCTTGCATTGCCAATCATTGTCTTTACATTTGTATCAGATCTTTCTTGTTTATCGATGATGCTGTCCAGGTATGTGTAAGGTTCCACCTCTTCTACAGCTTCTCCAACAAATGTGATTTGGTTGGTGTTCTCTGTGTTGTATTTAAGGATCTTACTTTTCCCCTTGTGTATGTTGAGGCTTCTGCTACACTGGTTGTCTTCATCTGCATTTTTTCGTGTGTATGAAATAGAAGAGCTAGGTCAACTGCAAAGTCCAAATCGTCTGGTCGCATACGAGTTGTCCATTTTATTCCGTTCTTCCCCTCAGATGTAGAGGTCTGCATAATCCAGTCGACCACCATAAGAAAGAGAAAGAGGTAGATTAAGCAGCCTTGTCTGATTCCAGTTCTCACTTGGAATGTGTCTGCCAGCTGTCTAACATGCGCTGTTTTTCAGTGTAGTCCGTCGTGTAAATTCCATTTGATGTTGATGATTTTCCTTGGCATATCATAATGTAGAAGAAGGCTCCATAAGATTATACTATCTACACTGTCACACAATTTCGCATAGTCGAAGACGTTTATGTGTAGTGACGAATTTCATCAAACCGACTGCTCAACAACGATCTGTAGTGTCTCCATTTGATCTGTGCACAACCGATCGTTGCGGAATCCAACCTGTTCATCTCGAAGTTTGGCGTTTACTGGATCTTTCATCCGGTTAAGCAACACTGTGTTTGAAACTTTTCATGGTACACTTGCTCAGATTTCTTTTCTTTGGTATCTTTTTGAGGTATCTTTCTTTCCAGTCTGCCGGTGGCAATTGTTCTCTCCACTGAATCTTCCTGAATAGAACGTGGAGCATGCTTGCAGTTACTTCTATGTCTGACCGCAGCGTTTCATCTGGCATGTTGTCAGGTCTTTCTGCTTTCCCACTCTTTATTTGTCTGGTGGCCTCGCTAATTTCCTCGATCGTTGGTAAAGCGACATCCATAGAAGGGTTTCTGTGTGTGCTGCTTCGATTTCCGCTGAAACCAGTGGGGCTATTCTATTCAAGAGTCCTTCAAAGTTCTCTACCTACTTGTTCCATTGTTCTTGAATCTCAGTGATTGACTTACCGTCTTTGTTCTTGCCTGTTCTCTATGGTTTACAATATTCGCCTGCTAGTTTTGTCGTTGTATCATATTCTCTGCTCTAGTAGCTTTTTCCGTTGGCGTTGCTAGATTTTTTATGTATTTTCGCTCGTCAGCTCCAACTTTCCTCTTCACTCTTTTGTTTGCTTCTGTATGTTCGGCCTGTGCCTTGAATTGTTTTGCTTTTGTTCGACTGTTGTTAAGCGCTGCCTTTTTGTTCTTCCTTTCTTGAATTCTATAAAGGGTTTCGATCGGGATTCATTCCTTATGAAAATACTTCTTACGGCCCAGAACCTTCTGACATGTTGAAGTTGGTGCTTCTTTGATCCCTTCCCAGTTCTTCTTTATGGCAGTTTCTTCTTTTTAAGTTTGTCCTGTAAGGCTTGGAACCTCTAGCTGAGAGCTACCTTGAATTCATTGAGTTTGTCAGTATTCTGAAGGAAAGCTGTATTAAACATTTGCAATGTTTCTCTAGTTGTCTAGTGTCTCATTAGCTTCAGTTTCATTTTGGCCAAAATCAGGTGGTGATCTTAAGCTATTTCAGCCCTTCTCTTGGTTTTCATATCTTCCAAGTGACCTGAATTTTAAATTCAAATATGATCGATCTGTTTCTCTGTAGTGTGATCCGATGAGAAACATGTAGCTTTGTGCATCTGTTTGTGGAGGAACATAGTGTCAAACAACCATTTTGTTGAATGCATATAAATCTGCAAATTCCTTCCCATTCTCCCAGTCCATGTTGTCTCATGGTATTTTCATACATAATGTTGTCAATTCCGATATTGGCGTTTAGGTCTCTTATCTGGATGGTCAAGTCTTTTTCTGAACACTTCTCTACGACCGATTGCAACCTTTTATAAGACTGATTTTTATCATTGGTCGGCGCACAGAACTGGGTAACATTCATTATGATCCCGTCCTTTTTCTCAAGGATGCTTAAATGGTTCTGGATCTATGAGATTCTCATACTGTAAGTGCTTCGCTGGATAGAATCAGTTCAACTCCTTGTGTGCTCGAAGGGTTTTCTTCATAACTGAAGTACAACAGAATCTCTTCTGAACTTAAACTTTTCTGTTCAGCATCTGTTAGTGAACTGTAATGACTACTGGATTCAAGAAACTGTCTAATTACGATAACAATTGAACATGAAGTTCCGAATGTTTTTTGGGAATATTCTAGCTAGAAATATGGGAAATGTTGCCAAACGATAAAAACTCAGCTGAACATGAAATAATCCACTCATTACCGATCAGTAAGTGTTATATATATATATAAAGCATACAATAAATTACCTTAATCTCTTTATATTACTGTCTGTAGAACCCCACTGACCAACAATATCCATTTGTTTACTCGGAAAGCTATCAGGTGGTGCTTCATCATAAAAAGGGAGTGAATGATGTGGTGGTGGGTTGGATCTTTTAGATCGTAGTTTGTCATGAAATGGTTGTTTGGACAAAACTGGGGAAGACGAGATGTGTCGGGCAACGTCACGAAATCTTGGTATTCTGCACGTCAATCGCAGTGACATTTAAGTGATAACAACAGCTAAAGCGTTTGAGAAAACACATGTATTACAAAACCAATAGAAAAAACTATATGTCAGTAGTATATATTGACGTTTGGAGTCATGCAATTCGAAACTTAAATAACATTACAAATTGTGCTTTAGACACTACAAAGGAGGTAAATATTTGAGCTGTATATATGGTGAAAAATAAGTTAATGGTAAAATTAATATATTGCTAAACCAATCAAAATTACGCTAGCCGTTAGATTTGCGGGAAACTCAGTGATTCTCGACAGCACAGAAGCATATAACATACCTCAACTCAGAGCTGAATATATTAGGGATCGAAAAGGAGGGTAACTTTGTAGCATCTCGTAGTTCAAATGACATATGAAAACAAAACAACACGATACTAGCTCTTTCTTGATAAAAAAAATTTTTTAAACCCATACATAACTTGTACGTTTTCGATTCTTTTCCTTTACTCGAAATACAATCCAGTATAAATATATTGTTGTTGAGGAAATTTCGCCTTAGATTTCTTATAAAGGTTATAAAACTCTTTTAACCTGTCAGTTTAATAGAGTCTTTCATGTCTTGTATAGAAACACTATATAAAGTCACTAGAAATAATTTGCTAAAAGATTTTTAGGATGTTAAACAGCTTACCCATATACATATATATTAGATAGGAAACGTGTGGAGCAACTATTCTGAACCTAGCCCGATTATAAGCCACAAGACTCTCTGTAAAATGTGAAGACGTTGAACAGAAAATGATCTGGCGACAGATGAGAGAGATATTCAACATTTTGTCTTTACAGTAGCGGTGCACATTGACCACTAGTATATGAGTATGAACCAAAATCATCTCTAAGTCTTTTCTATCGGCAAGATCCCAAGTTGGGACAAATATAAAGCTCTAGGGACTCAAATAACTTGTCTTATAATACATCAGAATAGGAATACTTAACTCCTTGGCAAGTACATACATATAAATTCTCATCAAAACCTTTTAGTATGCTGATTAATTTATTTGTAGTTGTAGCCATATTTGTTACTTACTTTTCTAAAAGAATATAAACCAGGAGAACGTTTACTTTTATGAAATTCGCAATCCACTGGACAACAGACTACTTTATGTAGCGCAGAACATCAAACAGATGATTGTGGATTGAATAGAGAAACTTTCAATTGACTAAATTGAACCTGGTTGTAGTAAGTCGTAGTTGAGTCCAAGTGGAGGCTGAAGTATACGTAAAGGGCTTAAATGAAAACACCTTGGTTTTAACATTATTTAAGACATCGAGAAGATTCAGTATAACCTGTGTTACTTCGTCTTCTTCGTTTGAAGAAGTCTACGTTTTTTTAGACTAAGTCAGGTTTCAAGTGATTTGAGGACTTCAACCCTTCTAAAGAAGAGAAGGAAATGCTCACAATCTAGTCTATTATATGATGCCTGGAATTCCCGAGTGCTTCTACTGAGGTTTGTGTCAAAATTGGACTTAAAGGATACTCATGAATGCTTTTAATAATAATATATTTCTGCATGTGCAGGCACACGCCGTTTTTACAGGCATGATCTATAAATTACAACATTTGTTGGTTCACAAAATGTTTCCTAACTTATTAAGTTTATAGTTGTTATAAAGTGAAATCGTAGAGCGCTTGCTGTAAACTATGACCTTGAGGGGACGCGTACATCAAGTTTGTTCCAAACGTCAGAAGTGTCATAGCTGTGCTCTCAGAGCAAGACTCTGAAGAAATAATAGAAACAAAAGGTTAAAATTAAATCGCCCCTGAGCTTCATAATTTTTAAGTAGCATAAATCCCTTGTTTTCAAGGATTTAAACCACGAATTCATTTCGTGGTTATTCTCGGGATGTGCTCCAAATTATTCCTTTGGAGTGAGGAAGATATTGTTTTTCCATATGCAATTATTTATGTTAATTATGTGGTTTGTTTAGTACGACGAATGGACGATTTTAAGCTTTTCAAGAAAGTTAGTTGGTTGCTACCCACTGAACTTGGAAGTCATGTCAAATCCTCTTAATAGCATATCGTTCCTCTTGGTTGCAGTCTTGACTTGAAAGACTTATATCACTAGCAACAGATAACAGCCCGAAGACAACTTCCAAGTGGTGTTGTCCACAAAAATTAAAAGGAATAAAAGTCCAAGGTCGGATACAAATCCACTGGTCAGCTTAGTCTCGTTCTAACCCCTGTCTTTCAAATCTTCCGCGCAAGTTTTTCCGCTCATTTGAAGTTTTTATTCGTACTCTTCCCAACTTTATTTATTACGTCCAGCCTATTTTGCTCTAGTTTCCGCATAAATTCCGGTATTGTGTGGTTATTGGTTGCTCCCCACACTCTTGTAGTTTAAAGACCGACATTACATCTAATGACTGCAAATACAAAATGATGGACTAAATAATGCACCGAGGAGTACTGTCATCTATTTATTCAATGATGTCCTTACGATCGAATGGTAATAATGATATGATATAACAGTAAAAATTTACTCCTGACGTATCACGTTCGGTCCACCTTCACAGATATGATCGATAACTTACAAAAAGCGTTTATGATTGAGATACTAAGTTGGTAAGGTTAATAAAAAGACGAACCAGCAAAACGCGACAAGGAAATACCTGAGCGAATATATGAACAATGTGTTGGACAAGTTCATGTAATGAAACTTAAGATGCCATAATTATTCAAAGTTTGACAACGCCATTACACGCAATACCTTTATAATCGAAGTATATCACGCAGTCAAGTCAGAAGTCAGAAACTAAGAGGTTTGAAGATGTATCTTGTAGGCTACCGATATATCAGGTGGCGTTTGGTCTAAGCTGGCTGATAGTTTCAGGGGACCCGTAGCATGACGTACCCACACGTCATCTGATGCGGATGTGTAACTGAGCGCCATCAGCTAGAGCGAGTCCAGCAAAACTAATGAAGTCAGTATCAATGTCGAAGACTTACAGAACCCGTATGTGCGTCAGGACACAAAACAGAATAAAGAAAATACATTGGTATACATTCGTTTCCCTGAAGCGCAATTTCTGGATAACGATTTTTTTTGAATTTTTTGAAAAAGTACACACACATGAGCACATAAAAATGTTTGTTTTGGTTTTTGATACAACAGTAAAAACAAACGAGGTGAAACAAACTGTTATTCAGTGTCTTACGAGTACTAGTCGTTCAGGTGATCTAAGAACCCAGCCCCTCATCCAGAGCGCATTGTTTTGGGCCGGCTGTCAGATGCGAGCTAATTGTCGTCCTCATTTTTGATTATTGGGTAGGCTGTCACGATTTTGAGGCTCGTGTCGTTCGAGTGTATAGGGAGAAAATCAACATAGTCAGGGTCTGCTTTTAAATACGCGGCTTTAAAACGATCAATTCTGACATAGTCGTTAGGGCCATATTTGTTAATAATATCTCATTTAGGTTTACCATAAAGGACTGTGAAGGGTCCTTTGTATACTGTTTTGAGAGGTCTTCATATTGAATTATGATGTACAAAAGCGTCTATACTGTGTCGTAAAGCAAGTCGGACGAAAACACCAGTTGACTGTAGTGTGGTGAAACGCGTTTTGACTGAATGCGTGGTGTTTGCAAGCCCGTTCGTGTAGAAGTCCAGATCCACATTTACTGAACGAGATGTAGAAGTGTTGTTCCGTAAACGAGTTGTGTTGCAGTGTATCCAACGTCAGCTTCGATTGCATTGCAAATATCGAGTAAAATGTGTAGAAGTACGTCAGTCCAATATGAAACATTCGCAGCTGAGAATGAAGCTTCTAACTGTCGACGAAACCGTTCTACCAACACTAAAGCTTGTGAGTGGAAGGTGACCATTCGAAATCGTGTGAATCCTAGCAATGTAGTAAGACAACGGGAAAGTACGGATTCGAACTGGTGTCACGGTCTGTAGGGATAAATGAAGAGCAGCTAAAGATTTCTGTCCATCGTTTGAAGAAGGCACTGTTTCAGTAGTAATGTCCTTGATGGGTACTACTTCTGGCCATCATATGAACATGTCTGCATACGTTAAGAGGTAACACTGTCAATGTGGATCTGGTAAAAGGTCTAACATATCAGGAAGAAACTGTTCAGAATGAGCGTCGGGAATTTTGTAAGAACCCAAGCGATATTTGTTGTGTCTAATCACCCTGGATTTCCAGTAGTTTGCACAGAAACGTGTCCACTCCCTCATGGCTTCACTCACACCAGACCAATGAAATCGTTTTGCGATTAAAATGATAGTTGCTCGAACACCTGGATGAGAAAGGATATGCAGCATGTTGATAGTGTTCCGGTATGGTTGGACAATCCCTACATGTAGATCTTTCACATGATAAAGTCCCCTTACATTTTCCCATATATTTAATACTCAGTTTCAGGGTTGTGAAAGTTAACTCGCGCTGAAGATCAAAGTCTTCTTTTTGAAGCTGGTCTAGTTTAAGGAACTTTTATACTAGACAAGGCGTCTGCAACAGTATTGTTTGCCTTATAAATCTGTTGTGTATCTGAGGTAAACTGTTAAATATAGTCCAGTTGGTGAGACTAGTGAGAGGAATACTTTCGTGAAAACGAGCCTGGAAAGAGGGTGAAATGTTTGTAATCTGTGAAAAGAGTGAATTTTCGGCCTTCTACGAAGAGTTGAAAGTGTCGTACAGCACAATGTGTGACTACCGGTTAGCTATCGAAAGCATCATATCTCGATTCAGTGTCTGTCAACCTCCTTGATTAGAATGCTAAGGATTACCTGGTGTTGTCCACCTATTGTTATAAAACTACTCCGTTTGTCGATCTGGATACGTCTACTGCTTTGATTTCATGATGTGCTAGCATAGTTGCGTCTGAGATAATTTACTTAATTGTAGAGAATGCATTTTTTGCGTTATCGTCTAAATTGGTGAGTTTCGAGTGTCCCCAATGTTGGTCTATTAAAGGTTTCATAAGAGACGCGCTATCCGTATGAACCGTCAGTGAAAACTTGACAGGAAGATGAGCATACGTAACTGCTTGACTGTGGTCGGTTCTGGGTAGTCCAGAAAGGCTGTTACTTCGTCTTTTAGAGGCGGATGTCTTGAGCATCAACGTGTTCGATAAAATCTATAGAGTCGGTTTCATTCTGAAGTTTCCAAATGTTCGCAGTGATGATATGGTTTTGCAGTCGTTCGAAAACAAGGTTCAAACTCTGGAGGTGAGATTCTATATTCAGACTTGAGACAAGCAGTCATTGACATGCGCATGTACGAAGTCAGTTGAAAGAAGTCATCGACGATTCTGTTTTTAGGAATGTCGCCTGCAACCATGGGAATTCGGTTGCATGCTTTGACCAGATCGATTTTAGAGAAAGCAGTTGTATGTTTCAACTGTCGGGTCACAAACGTGCAACAAGTGGTAACGACCTGGAGTGGTTTTCTTACTGTATAGTCAATAATCACCAGTTGAACGCCAATCGTTGACACTCCTTTTTAGAGAACATTTGCTAGAGTGATGCACACAAGCTAGTCGTCGCACTTTCGAAAAATCAGGCGGTCCTGTAGTCGTGATATGATGTTCAATGTTGCTTGTTACACACGGTAAGTTTGGTCACGTTCGGTATATTTTGGGAACTTGTATTTGTTGGTAGTATCGATCGATTATGTGCTTAACAATCTGCAACCAGAAAATGAAAACCTACAAACGGACAATCTATTATTTTCGTCTCATAACTTCTAACAGCATAGGTTGATTGGTTAAGAGTTGACCCCAAACAACCAAACATATGCCAAAACAGTATTGTTCAAGTATTCATTCACTTCCTTATTTTGTATAAGCGTTATATTCCTTATTATCTTATATTGAATGTTGAAGGATTTTGTTTGTCTGAACAGATAATCCCACGCTCCACTGTGACTGCGCTAAGATCGAAATAAAGACTAATTCACTTTTTGTCTGACTTCTTCTATCAATAACACGAGGGTTACCTATAGGCACGAAAAACTTTCGTTCGCACGTGTCCATGAGTAGATTACGCGGTTGTAGCAGGTCTATACCAGCGATTGGTATAGAAACATCCCAAACAACGAACTAGAGTGGAGCATGCGAATGCATATACGAAGTGTGCAGAAATAAAAAAACGAACTGGAGGAAGCATCATACTTTGATGGAAAAGACCTAGAAACTTTAGCATAAGGAACTGCAAAATAAGGAAATACGAAGAAGTATATGACAAAAGCTAATGGTGAAATGCGATAAATCATTGACCGGCTAGGAGCAAAAACGACAATCGACGATTCAGAAGGGGGAAAAATGGGTAGAATATTTCGAGGAGCTCTTGAGTAGGTTAGCCCTACTGAACCCAACGAACATCGAGGCAGCATACATAAACGTTCTTCTAGATTTCACCCCATCGACGATGGATGAAATCAAGAAGGCCAGCAGATAAATCAAGAGTGGAAGAGCAGTAGAACTAGACATCATACTAGCTGAAGCACTTGCTTTAGGCACGGGGGCAACCACAAAAGCACTCCACGCTCCATTGAGAAAAACTTTAACGTAGAAACAATCAGCAACAAACTCGATAATGAGGTAACTCACTTTTTTATCTACAAGCTGATACTCGTAAAGATGGATCATGTTTCAGTGAACTCAGAACTATGTGAGTCACTGCTGAACAATCGGTCGAATAGAACTGGTCTCACGAGCAATGCAGGTGAGGACTGGTGTCCGTCACCTTCCTTCCGCTAGATATTGACCGGATCAAGTTGACCTCTACATCTAAGGAAAAGCACTACAATTAGTGTATTACTTAGAAACAGTCTATTGACCTGGACTTTGCAGATTACTTAATTCTTTTATATCATACATAGTAAGCAATCGAAAATAAGACTAGTGTAGCTGCAACTATTTTAGAGGGAGGGTGGCGTTACTGACCAGCAAACATGATGGTGGGGAGATAAATTCAATCCACCCATGTTTGTAGGGCAGAACATTTTGTTTAATTACGGCTCCTTATGGTTTAGTGGGATGTCACGAACTTAATACCTGGGGGAAAAATAATAATACAAAAACGAAAGGGGCTCTAATAGCTTCGATAATAAAAGGAAGATAGCCAGTTGTATATCACAATACTGTTTCTAGCACTATATTTTATTTTATAACCACAAATAGCCCCATACTTTCAGCTCTTTTCTGAATCCCCTCCATTTGTCAGTTGTATGTTTACTCACACCTTGTTCACACTTATTTTATTTTACCTATTAAAATGCTCTTTCTTAACAAATACCTTAATAAAAAAATTAGACTGAGTAATCATACCTTAAACATTCCTTTATGAATATTGGCTACTTTGCCTTTCGTCCGTTCTTTTACTTGCTCCCTCTTTCAGCCCTTTTGTGATATGGAACGAAAGATTTCATCCTGCACCATCCTCAAAGCCTTAGACATTCCAAAGGGACATAATGTTGCGACATTTAGAAGCTCCAACCTTCAATGGACCTATCCTTGACCATCAGTTGCACATTTGAGACGCAACTTTCATGAAGCGCACCAACTGTGATACTGATTAAAACCATCTAGATTCGTATCTTATAAATTATCAACCCAGCTATGTAATTTACTGCAGTGAATATTGTATCATTTGTATCAATTTGATCTTGCCTGTAAACTGGCATGCCTCATGTAACAAACTGTTATTTGAGAATAAATTATTATTATTATCATTATTAAGTAGGTAAGTAAGCGTACATAGGAGCAAATTAAGGTCTAAAAGTGTAGCAGTAAACACTAATGAAATCAAGTTTTATGACATAGCTCTAGAGGTGATAATAGCCTCCACTTTTCCACGCGGTAACATTGATAACAATGGAGAATCTCATTCAGATATGTGGGCATAAACTAGCGAAGAGAAGCCAGCCTACATATAGCTAGAAAGTGTCTGTTAATTAAAAGAACTGTCACTAAAGACATATAGTGGTATTAGTCCTAACCACACAATCCTCAAAGCTAAAAATGAAGTGGCTAGGAAAATATTTAACATTTAACATGGAGAAAAGGCCAGCAATGATGAGCTAGGGATTATTCATTCAATAAATCGGATGGCATGGCTCAGCCGCACAGACGTAATCATTCTGTATAACTTGTCCATGCATGAAACCTATTATACTATCTCTGGCCAAAATGTGTTCTCTATAAACGCCGGACATGATATTGCGGATTGTCGTGATACGACTAGTCAGAAGACCTTATAGATTGTGCATTCACATCACGACATATCTACAATTTTCGATTAGGTCCATAATTCAACAGACCATGTTCAGGACTTTTAATACCACTGTCGAAACGGTCCTAATGTAATGAGGTGGACCTTGGTCACAACTACTCCCAAAAACGTGAAAAGAAATCAGATTACTGTTGAGAAGTGGATATGGACTACTTTAAAAAAACTTAAACTTTATCACAAGCCAAGGAAAAACCGAGAATAGTCAAGGTTAAAGGAAAAGAGGTTGTTCGAAAAATATATAATGCCGGATATTTTGGGTAGATATTTAGCCGATGAATTCCTTTTGAAATAAACTGGAAACGTCTACTTGTGACAAATTTGTTTAGAAATACTTGATTGGTGGTTAAATTCCATGATGGGTAGTAGGTCTAAGACAACTTTAGCGCAGATATCGAACGTTACTTCTGAATGCTCTTATTCGCTTTTCACATACATTTATGTACGTTATTGTCCCGTTGAATTAAAGTGACAAAACTTCTGTTCGCTTAATGGTGCTTGAAGGTGATGTGACAGTGGAAACGAATGATGTTCCGATGGATGTAATCTGCGCCAACGACAATGAATAAACCGGTGAGAATGACTGAAGCGGTTATTGAACTTTATCGCGAAGTCATGAATGCATTGAAAAACTGCTAGTATATTACTGTAAGCAATGCAAGAATTTGACATACCTTACCGATATTTTGCCAATCAGACTTTGAAAATCTATAGAAATTGGGATGCTTATTGACGACAACAAACTTAATCGACTCTTAGAATAGCAATAAAAATGTATTGGTTTCAGGACGACGGCAACGTTGAAATATCTGATTTTTCAAGGTGACTTGAGAGATTTTGAAGTAGTAATACACTGTGAGAGAGAACGAAATGGGTTTGTGACATTGTCTCGTACTTATTTGCCAAATGACCAGAAAGCAGAAAGATTTTGTAGTCAGGTTTTGTGACAGTTACTCTTGGATTATAATTGATATAATTTAGTGATGATAGCCCTTAGCCTACTTCTCAACTCCAAAACGTAGTCTTACTTTCTGTTTCTAACTTGAAAACTTATTCCGAACTCTTACTCTAATTGATTTACCGGACACCTAACGACATCGCTTACTGTGAGAAATAATTCACTGAAAAGATCGCTATTTATCTCAAAACTCCCTAAACCCTTGTGACTCCTTCGTCTTTCGAACCATACAATGCCTCATGCTATTCTGGGGTTGGTGGTTGAAGTTCAATCACCTCCGCAATTTTGACCTTGAGTCTGAAAACCAATCAGGTTGAAGATGGAATTATTATTTGCGCTATTACAATCCATGATGAGCAGAACGTTTCGGTCTACGAGGTTTGCTGCTGGATCGTCAGTATCTCAGAAGTATTCGGAGTTTCTGTGTCTCGAACGATCACCATCTATGCAGTCTTATATGTTCACAAGAAATGTTGCCACCGATTAGAATCCTTTACTGTATCAGCGCATACTTCATGTCGTGCGGCTGCAATTAAACGCAACTCAATTTCGTAAATGTGCTCTTCAGCTTAGCAACCAATCAGAATGTGGCGGGAATTATCATATCAGCCATCTTTGTACGTAATGGCGGCCGGCTTTGTTCGTTCTGTGCTTCTTTTAGCTATTTCTTTTGTGTAGCTATGTAATTAATGTTTCAATGTGCTAAGATGCCGCAGTTAGTGTAATGTTCTACATGTTGGTGTGAAATTTACTTCGAATCAGCATTGTTTTTTGGTTTTTTGCTGCTTCTACTCTAGTCAATGTATTTCTTCAGTCAAGCTGGTTAGTCTTATGTTTTAAAATGGAAATCGGTTTGGTTTTGACTTGTTTTCTAAATATCCAAAGCCGAAAATCGTTTTTTCTTAGCTGAAATAACTGTTGCTGCCTCCTGTGACTAACTGTCCGCATGTTCATTCCTAACCGTCCTTTATGATGTTATCGGCAAAATGAAAGGAAACAATTTCCGGTTTTTAATTTACTTCAGTAGTGCGGACAAAAATATCCCACAACGAGTCAAACTAATACTTAGTGCCTAGAAGTAGGGGATGTCAGTATTGTTTTCGAAAGTACCCAGGCTTGCGACAACCATAGACGAAGTCACAGATGCTACCAATCTATTGCAGAGGGTTTGTTATGAGAAAATATGCCACATAGCAGTAATGGAGGGGTTATACGCATTACGTAGTGCGTTAAAGCAAGCTTAACATTGAAAAGCCGGAAATCTGCTATCAGTGTGTAGTGTATGTTTGGTGTTTTGGCCACAAAAGGAAGCCGAAGGGTCATGATCAGAAAGTAAAAAGGTAACTAACTGTTATTAAGCTCACCTTTTTATAGACCATAATTCACCACTCGCAAATTTGTGTTTTTTACGGTATGATGTCAACCGTTATCTAATATGTTCACCCTTACGATGAAAAGTACCTGCAAATTCTCACATTCATATTCGAATTATTTTGGGACAACTGTCTTCCAGTTTGAGTGCTTCGTACGCCCTGGGAGACTAGATTCTTACATTATTCACAGTTCCAGTATAACATTCTCACGCAGTAAGTTCAAAGTAAACACTAGTCTTTCTAGATAAGCATGTTAAACTAATATCCGTATTCTCTATTTCAGTTGATCGATGAAGACATGTACCACGTGCATCTGCTGTATATTGCTATTTTACTCCAATTCTAACTGTTATATACTGAAAAATAAAATTGCTATATGCAGCAAATACAGACTTATTGTTTTGATGGTGGTAGGTGGGTTCATGGGATTTTTAGCAGGACTGTAGTAATATTCTCAATAAAAAGCTAAGTGAGTGCGTAGACCAATCTAAAGTACCATACAAGATGCCTTTGAATTACTCGTGTTCCATTAGTGTCGGTAGAAGCATTACTTGTTTATCATATGACATTTGAATAAGAAGCTATGAGATTAGACGCAGGGACGGTTAGGATGTGTAACGCGTGTCCATCTATCAGTTTTCGTGGCAATTCATGGTGGCTAGAATAAGTTGTGAGAGGACCCGAGCCTGTAGGTTTCCCAAGAAAATGACGGATATATGCACCAAATCACCTTATGAAGAGCGCCTCTACTCATTAAAGTATAGACGTCTTAGAGGTGACCTATTTACTTACAGGATCCTTAACACTTCTGGACATTCTCTTAAACACCTACATGAGCTTAATCCCAGATACTAGAGACACGACATAGCAGAATGGACTGTAGACGCAACTTCTACTCCTTAAGAGTTGTCGGATGCTGGAATTCGCTGCCCGCCGAACTAGTCCAAGCGACTTCCCAGGAGTCCTTTAGGAGGCGACTGGATCTCTTATTGTTAACACACCCAGGTTCCTGCTTGAAGGTTTTGGTGATCCCCTGCTACTAGACACGGAAGCCTGAACACATGAATTAGGTGATGAGAGACTCGATTATCACAAGTTTCTTGCAACGATTAAGTAGATAAAACAAAGTAGCATTAGGTTCAAAAATTTATTCGAGAACTTTCATTAAGAATCGAATATGAAACAAAGGTTTAAACCAAGTTCCAGTCTAAAAGTTGCATTTGTAATGTTAAACTGCAGTTTTTGTTGTTTTTTCCAAACGAAAGGGTAAAAGAAGTAACTCAAAAAGTACTGGAAGTGGTTGTGAGATTAAAATGGACATCCAGCATCCTTTTTATAATCTGCTGTTAGTTGGGTCTCCCGTAAACAGATCCATAGGGCCATAGTTCTAAGGGCGAAACAGTTCTTAACATCTGTGAAGACTCAGTCCTGTTGCATTCTAAATGAGAAAACAGTAATGAATTTAGTCAGAAATGTGGAATAGATAAATAACCAAATTACATGTTTTTTAGCAAAGAATTTATGCAGTTGTGGTTTACCTTTAGTTCATGAATATTAGGTCAGGTCAGCTATTACTTGTGCAAAGCATTGAGATACGGCATTAAGTCCATGTTATATAACATGGACTTAATACCGTATCTCAATGCTTTTATTATTTTGCTCTAATTTAAGTATTACCATGTATCTGCATCTAGTTTAACAGGGAGACATACAAGCAGAGTTAGTGTTTGATGAACTAAAGGTCCTAGTAGTCAAAAAGATTCTTAACATTTGTTCACAGCCAACTGCATTTAATTGAGATACAGACTACTCATCTTCTAAGACTGTATACTGCTCTTCTGTGGGCAAATAAAAGCTCACACACTTAGCTATCCGATGTTATTGCTGGGGAAATTGTTTAATGACAGTGATCATGAAATATGGTCAGTGATAGATGTACAATCTATAAATAAACAAACATACTTATCGCTATCTTATAATGTATGACAGCAACAGTACCAAAAGCACTTTTTTCCTATTTTTAATCAGACTGATTTGAATTAGTATACTCATCAGAAACAGGCAACTCTACTTACTAGACTGATCTGTTTCGTTACAGACTTCAAGCACTATACTTAAGTATACCATAATTCTTTCAACTAAACTGAATTATACGACAACCAAGAATACTAAGCTAAGCAAGTGTCATAGTTGTTGTTTCATTTGCACAGGCATATTGCTTAAAGTATTTAAATGGACATAATTAAGACTATAAAACAAAAACACGAAATGTAGGTCAATTGAACTTACCGAACGGAAGACAAAGAATATATATATTGCTTTCCGACTGAAGACAACAGGCAGTTGTTCATAAAAACATAGTTTATAGTACAATAAACCTTTCTACAGTAAAATCATGCACTGACAGTCTATCTGGAAACAATCAACTATGTGAATAAACTCACTATAACTTGAGATATCATCCCAGCACACAAAGGACGTGCAGTGTAACGCAGTCGGACGTGGAGAATAAAAATATAAAAAAAGATCAAAATTAGCTATATAATCTAGTTATTTAATTAAAAATACATTATGAACTGACAAAATTTGTGGTTAATTGAACGCACAGATGACCGATACATTAAGTTTACATGGTTGCGTTGCGGATAAGATCACCCTGTCGTGCTTATGTGTTTTTTATCATTATGTTCCCTAACGAGTAACCAGGGTAAGCTTTTTTCTATCAGAAATAACGGTGTTGTCACTCTGTGCTCATATGCGTTACTAGGTTACATGGGCAAAAGCAAGTTTAATAAAGAGAAGCTTGAAGTATGTTATTGGTATGTCATGCATGGTTGTTGCTTCGGTGATAAAAAAAAGACAGAGGGCCATTTCCAGGATGAGCAACACGAAAATTTCAGTCTCCCCTTTAATTCCTTCTTAGTTTCTTATAAATTGCCCACTTTATTTTCCCTTTTATGTCACTCAAGGCACAGCCGTAAAAAATGAAACCCTAAAGCTTTAACTACTCACAGTGTCCACTATAGGCTTACGCGTAAGATCTTTGTACGATGGAGATATCACTCCATCTTGCTACGGATGTATCGAGTGTAGGATAGTCAGTTTTAGTGAATGAAACTTTATAATATAGAGAAAGTCACCCCTTCAATTAACTCTATGATAGAAATTACTTCAAAATATGTACGATTCGTTGACTAAATGAGCGAAAACATGACTACAATTACCGAGAACGAAACACTTTGATGATCTGATAGCGTGAAGTTTATCTCTACCCTAATATTGGTACGTAAGAGATCTTAACATTTCTTGGGTCATCAATATGGTTTACTTCTAACGATCTCTCTTTATAAAATGTCAATAACTATTCACTACTAATTACTAAGAGCTTTCATATATTTATTTGTTTATCACTAGCTGACTTTGTGTTCAGACATCTACTGCTGTTTCAGCCGCTACTTTTAAGGATGGTAGCAGTTATCGCTTCCTCATCAGCTTCCTCAATCCTAGAAGTTACGTTTACTGAAGGGTTTCTCATATATATTAAAAAAATTATCGGAGGTTTCTATTTCCTCCTAACATTTATGATTTCTATCCGATAAATCCAGACAAAGAATTTTTGGGACGACTGTTTTTGACTTAAGATCCCAAGCTGCCAGCTTTGGGGAAATTTTGGATTTTCCTTGGTTTTCACTTGTCTTCTAACCAAGTTGCCTGAAATGACAGGATTAGGCTACGTATTGTTCAATTTATTCTAGGAGACAAGTTTAACTAGTACTAAATTATTACTAAATTGTATATCCCATTAGTTTACCCCACCTTATTTGTCGTGGTAAATGATTGTGATGTGATATTTTTTGGTCAAACAATTTAGTGAAGGGTAAAAATATTTGTACTAATTTTAACTATTTTTGTCATTTTCTTATAGATTTGTACGAGAAATAGGAAGGATCATTATGGATTCTAAAAACCTGCCGTCAAAATTTTGTTACTTCAGGTCAGAATTGAATATGCATCCTCCAGAGACTCCGTTGCATGTTACACAAGAAGCTGTTAGGATGTTAGAGGCTTACCTGAACATAAGCTCTCTTAGAAGGCAAAAAAGTACTAAATCTGACAGTACGTTTGTGTTTAATCCTTACAAACCTAATGATTTAATGACAGGAGGATCAAATGTTTACCATGACGACATAAGTGTACTGCCTCTTAAAGATTACATAAAAAATAATGATCAAGCATCAGTAAGGGAAAACATTAATATTTTAATCACCTTGCCAGATTTGCGCAAGTGCTAACTATGTTAAACAAATACTGAATATGTCTTTTGATAACAGAGAACGTTTAAAGAAGTTAGAAAAGATCTCTCCACATTTCGGTAATACGACAACACATCTTGAAGATAGTAGGTTCATATTTAATGAAAATACACTTGGTCATATAAAGCTATCAGTAAGCAAGTTATCACTTTTTATGTTCATTCAAGAATTCAGTGTCTGTTGTGAACAAGATGGGCTCATGTATTGTGTGATGTCTGTAGGCAGTTTTCACTTATTTGTTGTTCACACCGTGTAAAGAAACTTTTTGGAGTACCTATAAAAGAAATTTAGTTAATAGTGGCCTTGATAATCTATGATCATAAGCACTGTGTCTGAGGTAACTGTTTGAGTCTTTTTGCATACAGGTAAGTTAAAATGTACTGTTTCTATTGTCAACCTTTTCTGACCCTTCCTTCCATTGTGGAATGGCAGCGTTTTTAGAGATGCTGGTCATTCATGCATAACGCATTACTGATATTTCACGCCAGTACGATGGGCAGTAAAGATTCCCGCGTATACATTATACCAGCTGCAACCGACCATCCTTACTTAGATTTAGGTGTTAAAGCCAATTTGGTTTAACTTGCTTTTCAAGATAGGCAAATCCAGTTACATCATGGTGGTAGCTACAGCCAACAATAATTTTTTTTTAAATCACACTATAAAAAGCCTTAGACACGTGTTTAATGCTCATTGGAAGCTGAGGATGCAGAAACGTTTGTTGGTTAATGCTGACGTAAGTGAAACCAATGCATGAAACTTCTTATCTGCCCTAAAGTATCAGTTGCAGAGCAAAACAGCAAGTTTCCAAGCTTGATAACTGTTTGGTAAACTTCATTGATTTTACTCGCCAATCACTGAGTTGGATTTCATGACATGAGTGACTTTTTCTAGTGAGTGGATTCTCTGCTGCAGAATATTTTGTTTCAAATTCACATATACTATCAGACTTCGGGAGAAATTAAAAAGAATCAGCTTAGCAACAACTGAACCGCATAATTAGTGAGCGGCCACTAAACAGTTAAAAACACACAATGGATTTGTGCTAATCAAAAACATTGCCAATTAATTGTAACTGTCAGAATTTGATTTGATATTACGTGTACTGTAGCTTTTCTTCAATATCTACAGCTATCAGTTAAGTCTTTGTACAAGGCGATTTTACACAATAAAGTCAAAATTCACTCATTATGCAACATTCGTAATTTGTAGTCAAAAAATAAAAACTATTATTGCATCACTATGCCACTAAATAGTGTGTTGAACTTCACGAAAGTAATACCAGGTTGATTCTTTCCACTTTAGTAAAAAGCAAAACCAAAAAAGTATTTACTCGATAAACTTAGTATGTTTTCCCCTTTTTTATAACTTTAGTTAAAAGCTCTGCTTAAATGCAGTGTGGTAAGACAAACAAACAAGGTAATACGCTACCCGTCGCTCCAAAAGTATTGGAAAATTGTTTAAAGACTACTCAGTTTCATTGAGGTTATAATTAACTCCAAGTATCATCTTAATAAAAGTCAAATGCCATTAGATAAAAGGAGGTTCAGATTTAAAATAACTAATTTATATGCTTTACAATTCTTATGAGAAATAGATTGCTGAATTTGTTTGTGGTGACAACCCGTATAGTAATAAGCAAACGTATGTTTACTTTAAAGCTCCACATTGTTTAAAGATGAATCCTGACGCAAGGGATAGTAATTGAACTTAATGCCACAAATATCGCCAAACTCCTCAAAATTAATATTTAGTTGTAAAGAATGTTCCTGATCAGTACATTGATTTCGAAGGCTGATTTTCATCAAAAATGATTGAAATATTCTGAAAAGAATTGACGGCTAACTTACATAATTTTAGATTAAAATGTTAGTCATTCGGTTCAGTGGAATTCATGTTCTCATTAATTAAAATGATAAAAACACGGTGTTTCAGGTCTTATTTTGTACATTCTCGTTATTTATAGCTTGTTCACTTAACTGTGAAATTATTCCTAATAAAATTCCTCTTCAGTCAATGAATGGATCATTTGTACAAAAAACAAAAATAAATGAATTTTTTCCTCGTTTTGACAATGTTGATGGCCTTAGTGCTAAATCTCGACACTCTGATTCACTACATAATTTAGGTAGCATAGAACCAGTCAGTCCACTAGTGTTTGAAATACCAATTCAAATACCTGATATAGAAACTGGCAGTTCATTGTCCAAGAGGTTTGTAATGAAAGACGATTCTGTATCTTCATCGATCATGCGCTATCATAGTGTATGCAGTGGAAGTGCAGAAAAAACTCACGCCATACCTAAAATAGAAGAATGGTCAGCAATCGAAGTTGGGTCTCATCATAATCAATATACTCGACGTTTCAGTGTTAAGTCAGCCCCTGATGACGTACAGCACTGTGTGCACATAAGACCTAAACGAAGTGCTACCAAAAAATGGTTTAAATTCCGGTTTCCCAAAAGCAGTTTTAACTTAAAATCTCACATTGGAAATAAATTATCTACAGCTAAAGAGGAAATATTCGGATTAAACAGTGTATTTATGGAAACTAGTTCTCACGAAAAAACATCAACTCTAGAAAAAGAATATAATGGCTGTGCTGAAGTCAATGGTACCCTCTCTCCTCCAATACCCAACATAAAATTGGGTACAAACATCATAAACAAACCAAATGAAAGGCTTCAACATCCACCACTTACCAATGTATGTGCTCAGTTATTCCCCCGATTATTTCGTCAGAGTGAATCTTCGTCTAATTATTTATCAAGTGGTTTTTTCCCTAGAATACAAAGGCTATCCACAAACACTATTCGTCGAGTAAAGCGAAAAAAACGCACTGCTAGGAAACTGGATAAAATTTCTACTCAAGCTTCTGTAGAAGAACAACAAGAAGAGGTAGGGTTTCTCATCTTTTGTAACGTTAGGTCTCATTGTTTAAATTCTGAGATATTCTGTACATCTTTTTCAAA
Source organism: Schistosoma margrebowiei (assembly GCA_944470205.2). NCBI lineage: Eukaryota > Metazoa > Platyhelminthes > Trematoda > Strigeidida > Schistosomatidae > Schistosoma > Schistosoma margrebowiei. The sequence continues at coordinate 43,362,198 of OX104024.1, forward strand.
TGCTACTGCTTATTGTCTATTTCGTAAATAATCTCAAAGTAATGTTAGTTGATGGAACATAGTTTATGTCATAGCATACCACCGGTTACATCAAGAAACAATATTAAATAGCATAAGAATAGGTTGGATAAAATTTACTGACAACTAGATCAAAATATATCATCAGACCATGAAATTATAATTTGTTAAGCAGATTAATGTGTAAATGGAAGTGAAGACTCTTGCTTATAGTCGTTTGAGATAATTGTAATTCTTAGAATAAAACCTGAGGTTCAAAACTAGCAACAATGTTAATGATTTGTTTAGTTTTTTCAGTTTTGGGACTTTAAACGTAACATAATTCATTCTTTAACGTCACTAGTTCCATATGAAATTGTATCTTTTTATTCAACCCCTCATTATCATTCATATCGTTATTTCAGATTCTTGACCTTCCATTCTGATTGACATAAATCATTTTTCCACTTGAGCCGATACCCATATGTGTAAGGTTCTATATTGTTGATGACTGAATAATATGAGCACTTAGTTACAACTAGTTTATTGTATTATCTGATAAACTAGTGTTATAAATATATAGCTTGACCATAGAAAAGGTAAATTGGATATAAAATATCTTAGATATCTACCTAGTTGTTACTATCATGTAGTTGGGTTTTTTTTACAATAGGTCGTAGAGATTAAAAACTAGCTAGGTGCGTAAACAAAGCCTGGAAAATGTTATCCCGCTCGTAAAAAGACAATATTCTACCATTAGATAATTTGTAATTTTATCAAATAACCTTAAACTTAAGACTTATCAACCCATAAATTAACTATCATAAGCATAAAGAATAGAGGAAGTAACATAAAGTGACTAATATTCTAACAAGTCAGATCCAGTATATTAGTTAATTATTCTAATATCTCTCTCCTGAACTAAGTGTTTCATAAAACGTTTTAAAAGATCTGTTGGTACTAAGTAATCGATACATTTTGGCAATTAAAGTGACCCATTGTATCACTGAATAAAAATAAAGAGGATTCAGCGAAGAAAATCTTTTCTATGAAGTCATATACTTAAGCTGTACATTCGTATTTGTAGTTGTTTAATAAATGTGAGTCTATAGATTGGATAAAAGAGATCTGATCATAAAGTGGTCCGAGATATAAAACAAAAAAAGCAGGTTGCGTAATGGTCAATACATTTTGAATAAATCTTTATTCACATAGATACATTTTTTGATGTGAATATGATAATTCACTGACAAAAACTTAAAACGTTTGGTCATTTGGTAATTTACCTAGAAAATAAACGAAAAAGAGCCAAGAGAAAAACAGAACAACTTAACCAATGTTACATATTTTCAAAGATAAATCATCGGTACTATTTGATGATACAACATAAATGGATCAGCACCAGTAAGGTTTCTTTTTCCTAAATCAGAGCTTGGTAAATTTTGCCGACATACTTTTTTGTTTACGTACTCTTCTCATTGGATACCTTTCAACTTTCCACAAGTTTTATAGGTGACGCAGCCCCTTTTATATTTTCAGATAATTCGTGTGAAAATGTTCTCTCATGAATGAACAAAGCATTAAGTAAATTATATTTGAGTCAGAGCATATCGCATTTAAGTTAATTAGTCGGTTTTAGGTATTCATGCATCCCTAAAATAATTGTATCCGATATATTTCTTTTTCTGAATGTAGAGTGAATTTTTTTTTAGCTTTCTTTTATTAACTGTTATGATTAAATATCTATCTGATCCATTTACTTGTCTAGTTTCGCTTATTACCGTTATATACCAAACGGCGTTCATCCAAATTCTCTCATTATGGGAATGTTGGGTTAATTGAAAATAAAGGGAACTTATTAGTTGAAAAAGTAGAGTATAACTTATTGAACAGATCAAATCACTCATCGGATAAAGAATTTTTAGAAAATGACTCGTTTAATACCCCAATAATGAATTCCAAAACATGGCCAATCGGTTCACCTAGCTCAAAGGTAGCTGGCGAAATTGCTTTTCTTTATCGTGGATTGATCGAAACAATAGGAAGTGATAAATTGATTGAATCTGCTTCACAAACATGGAGTCATTTCACTCACAGAAAACTTCAGTCTTCAGATAAAACTAATGTACCTGTAAGTTTTTTCGTAATTATTTCATTGTGTGGTATCAAATGTTACTGAACCTTTCCTCCCATATTTTTATTCCATCTGGTTCTTCATTTATTGTTTATCTTTAGTTTGAATATAGCTGAGTCTACCATTAATATTATTGTTGATGTTACCAGTTGGCTAATCAGGAATTACTCATCCGATAAGAAACGAAATGTAAAAATGCACTTGTTATTGATTTGCTTATTTTCTGGATGGAAAAAAATCCTCAAATGGTTAGAAGTTATAAACCATGTGCAGCATTTTTATTTTGTCTTTCATTCTAATAGCGTCACTCGTATCCTAATCTGTCTTTCAATAAGTAATTCATCCTTTATTTTTAACTGATTCATTTTAAAGTACTGATGTGACTTGTCTATATCCGGTGATAACTAGCATCGATTTGTCTCCAACATATATCTCATTCACCTTTTCTCGTCCTAGAGCCGTCTAATCCTATCGACAAATCTTTCAGGGGTGATTTATTGAAAGTGTATTCAGATAAGGGGCATGTTATTATAACTGACTATAATGAACTTGAAAATATAAAAATAAAACAAGCGTTCTAAAGGGGCAATAAATCAGTTGGAAGATTGTATCTTTGGCCGTGATAAAAATAAAAGATAGGTGTCGTAGAGATTCTATATCCAAAGGTTAAGGAGGTTCAAACCAACAACGATGAACTGATGATATTCTTCGATGTGACAGCCTCTATTCACTTCAATCGAACCAAGCTTAGCAAAAGAAATTCTAACTCTGCTCCCCACCGATGATATGAATCTCCAAAAGTACTCGAAGTCGGAGTTTACTAGAACTCATCGATCAATGCTTAACAACATATTCTCAACTCAACAATATAATCTACAAACAAACGAGAGGAACACCAATAGGATCACTAATGTCAAGATTTATTACAGAAGCAGAGATGCGGAGACTGAGAGCCTCGATATCACTGGTGATTAAACCAAAAATGTAAATGTTGTATTCGTCATCGATGAAAGGGATGAGCTGGAAAGCACTTACAACGTCATCGATGACATAAAACGATTCACAATGGAAAATGATCCGAACAGATACCTATCATTCTTAGATGTATTAATTACTAAAACCGACAGAAAAATTAGAGACTCAAGTATATCGTTAACCGGTTCACACAGATCAAATTCTCAATTATGGTAGTACCAACCCGAGAGCTCAAAATCAATTGCGTACAAACTTTATTCAAGAGGGCGAAAACACATTGCAGCACTTGCAGCGCAGAAAAATGAAGAAAAGTGTATAATTACTTTATTCCAAAAGAACGGCTACCTAATGAACATAAAAAATATTAACCAAACGCATCAGAAACAAAATTAAGTAGAGAAACCAACAAACGGATCATCCTAATATATGTAAAATACATATCAGAAGTTACATAGAGGTTGTTGGAGCCGTTTGTAATAGGTGTAGCACAAAAACCAAAAACTCACTTCAATCAATCTTACGCAAACCAAAAGACGAAATGACAAAAGGAGAAAAACCGAATACTTACAAAATAAACTGTTCCAATTGTGAAAAACACTACATCGGAAGAACTGGACGCCCCTTCATATTCGCCTGCATGAATATCAATTAGCTGTCAAGACCCATGACATATCTCCTCTTCTATCAATGTTGAGATCTTGGATACGGGCTTGGGCCTCAGGTCAATCGATTAATCAACAAACACACTAAAATCGATCCAATTTATCAACCAATCAGAAAAATTATGAACAAATATAGGACCAAGAATCATTTGGAGATACAATCAAAATAAAGTAGATGGTGATAGATTAAAGGATAACAAAAACTGATCAAGATCAAGGGTTACAGGAAAGCTGTATCATATGTGGAGAAATTAGAACACTACTTCTACCTGAACTTTGTACTGATGATATTGGTCTGAGGAACAACGAAAGCTCCACGACCAAACCATTTAGGTCAGAGAACAAAGCTCAACCTAAATCAATTATGTTCTTGGTTTTTTAATATTTCATCAGTTCATTGCTTTTGTGATGCTAGCCATTTCGAGAAATGTATGTTTGTATAATTCAGTGTACGGATATTTTATTGCCAAGAGTATGGTTTTAGGAGATAACCAGCTTTTCAGAACGTTTAGCGTTATCAGACAGAATGATGTTAGATTGAGGTTTTGGTGTTAATATTTCTCTTTGCTTACTGTATTAACATATTTGCTTATTGAACAGAAGAAGGAAATATAACAACCCACGTGCAATTGAGTTTGTTCTCATTTAACTCAGTTAAGCCCTTTTGTTAACTTATTTAGCGGACAAAGTCATCCGTACTATAACAACTTATTGTACCTTTATTATTGTTGTGCTTGTATGAAATATGTATGCTTGAACATTGCTTACCGCTTACGCATATATTCATTCTGCTAACTTTATTATTAGCTGCTTAATCGATTCGATGGTTCATTCATTTCCCTATATACATGTACATTTAACACTCTACACTCTCGGTTCGCTGACTCATTCGTTTGCCTCTCGGCTTTGTTGTCTGAGTTATCTACTAATAACACTGTAGTCTCTGCTTCTCTTTGCCTTCTGATTTCAAACGTCTTTGAGGATTATATGGTAACGGTTACGAGGGTGATTGGTTAACGAAACACAGCCACTACAGTAGCATATTTTATTCAAGTGTTTTGTACAGTCATATGGCAATGTGAATGTTAAAGTAGAACTGCATCTATCATCCCACCCACTCTATTTTCATTTTTTTAAGCAAATTTACTTTGAGTTTACTATTTGACGTTAGTCACACTTCCCGTTACAAGCCATTGTCTTGCAGTTGTGTTTATGCTGTTATTATTATTGTATATGCTGCTTGGTTGTACGATTTAGCTATTAATAGTCAGACTGTGCGTCTAAATAATAGACATATCCTTCTTAAATTTATCTAACCTGTTTTGTTTATGAATTTATTATTTTCACCAATACACTACAATCGTGTGCATGGGTTATGAGTCATAGCATTTTTATATTATATCAATGAAGTCTAAATTTGAAGTTTTCCATTCTAGCCATCTTAACTATGGCTTTCAAAATCGATCTGTTGCGATAAACATACAGGCACAGAATAAACCCACTTATTAAAGAAATTGTCATATTTTGGACGAACTATGACTCGTCATCATTAGTGATTTGTGTAGAAATATTTTTTAAAGAACGTCGATATTTGGAAAATCATCACATGAAGTTTGGACGTTTCACGGTACTTCCAGCGAAGAGCGATGCACTTGCTTTTGAATTTTAATGGCTATTAGGATGTAGAATAAAAATTACAAAATGCTTTGAATATCTGTCTTGCACTTAAGTTAAATATAATAACTTCTACTGTTTAGGGCTGTTATCCTTTGTGTAGCATAGGCCGCCCACCAGCGTTCTCCATCGAAATCTATCATGGAAAATCATTTCCAGTTGTTTCCAATTGATATTGATTCTTTCGATGTCTGCTTCCGATCCTCGGAGTAGTATGTTCCTTAGTCTTCCTCTTCCCTTCAGGATTCCAAATTAGCACTTGCCTCGAGATACATTTTGGTGATTTTTGTAATGTATGTCCTATTCACCAGAAACGTCTTTTCTTGCGATGGTGGAGAAGATTTGTAGCTCAGGTTTCTTAATTTTCTCCTTACCTCGAATCTGGTTTGTTTGCTCCTACAGTAGACTGTTGCTGGTGGTATCCGTTCAACGGACATTGATTACCTTGCGTAGACAATTGTTTATAATTACTTGTACATTTTTGCAGATGGTTGTGGTAGTTCTCGAAGTTTCGGCTCCGTACAGTAGAACTGTCTTGACGTTCGTATCAAGGATTCTGACTTTGGTGTTGGCTGACAGTTGTTTTGAGTTCCATATGTTCTTCAGTTGTAGAAATGCCGCCCTTGCATTGCCAATCATTGTCTTTACATTTGTATCAGATCTTTCTTGTTTATCGATGATGCTGTCCAGGTATGTGTAAGGTTCCACCTCTTCTACAGCTTCTCCAACAAATGTGATTTGGTTGGTGTTCTCTGTGTTGTATTTAAGGATCTTACTTTTCCCCTTGTGTATGTTGAGGCTTCTGCTACACTGGTTGTCTTCATCTGCATTTTTTCGTGTGTATGAAATAGAAGAGCTAGGTCATCTGCAAAGTCCAAATCGTCTGGTCGCATACGAGTTGTCCATTTTATTCCGTTCTTCCCCTCAGATGTAGAGGTCTGCATAATCCAGTCGACCACCATAAGAAAGAGAAAGAGGTAGATTAAGCAGCCTTGTCTGATTCCAGTTCTCACTTGGAATGTGTCTGTCAGCTGTCTAACATGCGCTGTTTTTCAGTGTAGTCCGTCGTGTAAATTCCATTTGATGTTGATGATTTTCCTTGGCATATCATAATGTAGAAGAAGGCTCCATAAGATTATACTATCTACACTGTCACACAATTTCGCATAGTCGAAGACGTTTATGTGTAGTGACGAATTTCATCAAACCGACTGCTCAACAACGATCTGTAGTGTCTCCATTTGATCTGTGCACAACCGATCGTTGCGGAATCCAACCTGTTCATCTCGAAGTTTGGCATTTACCGAATCTTTTAATTCATACACAGGGATTTAAATGTAATTTTCGAATTTTTTATAAACAATGTAAAGTAAGTTTTTGTTTTTATCTTTATTGTATAGTCGTTCAATTTGAATTCAGTTATAATTCAATGCGATAAATCGAATAAATCCACATATGACCTTACAACCAATGATTTATCTACAATGCAGCATTGTACTATTGATCATACAAAAGTTACGGATGAAATAGTGTCAAGTAGGGGAGCGACTGATGAAGCACTAAAAAATACTACCATCAGTTCTAAACCGAATCAAGCAAATAAATCTTCAACAAAAAATGAACTATTTGTAAGGAATGCTTTTTTTTCAAGTATTTTGTTTATAAATGTTTCTTCAGTCTTACTGTCCCAACTGTAAGTAATTCATTAAATTGATGATTTTATTTATCTTAAAAACAGGCTAAATTGGCTATGGCACTGGCTTCTTGTATATATATATATTCATTTAACGAATGGTTGACTATTTAGTACTAAATTGTGAACACTCAAATATTTGCCGATCGTATCTGATATGTGACTCTCCTTATCTATTGCAAATATTCTACATTTTTACGTATGTTTAATAGGTCAATTTACTAGTCTTATAACAATTTATAACCAACATTGTTTATATATGTATTTAGTAACTAATATTCTGTAGTGAATAAAAACAATTTAGTTGATATCAGTCACTTAGTTGTGATCTTTATTATGTAGCACGTAAATAGACAGATAAATAGTGACAAGGAAACAAATAAACTCATAACGACAAACACTGAGATGTTCAATACATTTATCGTAAAGGAAATTTATTTATGTATTCTTGGTTTATGTTACTTGGATTTTATAACCGGTTATTTAAGAATGTTGCCAAGGCAACCTTTATATTTCCACAAAAGATTTAATTAAAGGGAACGAATGCCATGAATCAGGGTTGAGGGTCACATCGGGGTAGTAGTACGCATTTTCTGGTTTTAACTACTTGTGTTGTGGGTTCTATTTGTTCGTAGGTTTTATTTTCCTGTCTTATCTGGGTATTCAATGGACTTGATGTAATTCAAATTGTGGTCAAATTAGCTGAAAAATATGTTTCACTTAACGAGTACGCGTAAATACCCCAATTCGATTGAGAATTGTTTAATACGACTGTTTGAAGTAAAGATAAAAACCAACTTAATGTACGGGTTAATTTTTCTGTTGTTCCTAAATTGTTCGGGATAAGATTGTGCACGCTCCAATCGTATCAATTAATATTAAGATAATCATTATTCAGCATTCAGAAGTAACGAATGCCGAAATGTTATTTATTATATGATTTAGCAATTCATCAGTCAGTCCATTGTACCTTCGGATTACAAGGCGTAACCGCTGAACATATAAGATCTGATAGAGAAATATGTACGCGATGGCTGATCTATTTACACCACGGAACTCGTTTTTGATTAAAAAAAAACAACCCAGTATATGACCAATGCTAGATGTACTGGTTGAAGCAGGTTAGAATGTGTAGTATTGCTTGAAGGGACAATGTCTCTGAATCAGGTTAATGACTGCCGATGTAGACTGGTTATCGAATTTGAGCATACTCTTTGCATCTATTACTAGAAGAATTGACATTATTTCTAACTTGCACCTGAAATCTAAAAATTCATCAATGAAGTCCAAGTATCACTTGTCTTTACGTTTCACTTTCCTTTTATCTTTTTCTTTTAGTATATCAAAGTCCATCTGGATAGATCTTGATAAATCTTATTTACGTACTAACAATCTCCCTCTTATTATAAATTTCCAAACTAGGCTTATTTATCTGATCCTATCTGTCAAAAAACTAAGACAAACTGTTGACATAATTGCTAATGTGGTTTACTCATTCTATTTTTGATACATGTTGTTGACATGTTTTCGAAATTTCAGTTCAATAAAGTAACACAAAATCTCGGAAACTGTGTGGTGAGGAATTCTTCAAACAATTCTGAACTTCAAAATGAATTAAAAGTAGAAAACTCCAATAATTCATCAACAAATGATGATACACACTATCCATATGCTAAATACGTTGCAGCTATGATTGATGCTTTGTCTGAACGTCTTATGGGTAAAATATCAGAAGATGATTTAGAATTACGTTTTCAGACTTTAGAAGCAGAAGCATCTAAAGCGGCCAAACACAAAAATGCCCAATCTGTTAAACGTGAACGATTCTACTCGGTTAGTAATGGAGCTGAGAATTTACGTTGTCAGAATTCCTTAGAAAATACGACACGGGGTAATTCATCATCAGATGAAAATATATTCAATAACATAACAGAAAGAAATGAGCTAAAGAATAGACGATGCCATTCTGTAACTAATTTTTTTGCTACGACAAAATCATCAGACTTACATAATGCATCATCATTAGAATCAAGCCAACGTAATTTGAAATATTCTTGTTTAGAACAGGTGAAACGATTACAACTTCGAAACAAAGTAAAGTGTTATTACAAACCATTATTATTTATCAGAATTTTATACATGTTAACTTTTATGCGTTTATATACTGCCCATTCATAAATCTGAGTCTTTTAAGCTAAGAGGTTGTAATTTAGGTAGTTTAGGTAAAATTACAACAATTTACTATACTCTTGTGTTCATATGACTGAGGTCCTGGTATTCATATTCTTTCTAGTCAGTCAATTATCATCAGCGTAGATGCTAGCTCAAAGTTTGCACACTTCATTATCACGATGAGATAAATTTAACATGATGAATAGTAAGAAAGATCGGAATAATGTAGTTGAAATAACAATCAAAATGACTTAGCTCTGAGGATAGGGTATGAGAAAACAGTGGAAAGATATATATAGTTTCGAATGAGTTAGCTTCTTATTGGTAAACCTTACCACTGGAGATGAGAATCCGTGGATCAGAGTGAGGTTTGACATATGAAGGATCGACCTTCTTCTCCCGTTGTGAGAAGGCAGCATTGTCACAGATGCTAGTTGTCCTAGAGAGACACCTAGTCGCTATCATTCCTCTTTATGCAGTCGTCAGCACAACTTGACTATCAGATTACGAGTTTAGTACTTTTTATCTTGCTGCTCTCCTACCAACCTGCTTGGCATGTTGAAACATAGAACGACGAGTTTTCCAGCCAATATAACCTAATTTAGTTTTCGTATCGCGCAAGCCCAACCACCAGGACAACGTATCCGCTATGGATTTTTTCTAGTGTTCGATTACTTAAAAATATCACTTGTAAATTTGAGATATTTCAATGAAGAAAATTTCCAGTTGATCAATGTGGTCCTATAAATTTCTCTAATTAAGGGGCACAAACACTTCTAACGCTTACTTCGAGGCCCAATCCTAGCTGGAGTACGTTGCGAGAAAGTTTGGGCTAGGAAAACGAAGATGGATCAACAGTCTACGAAGTCATAAACTGTTAAACAAACAGTACCTCTAAAAGCATATTTCTTGGTTTGAATCCCCAGGTTTCACATATCAGTTGATATAGTCCTATATCTGTTACATTAGCGCATATGTATTTGGTGCTTCCTTGTACCAATGTTTGTGTTTAAATGAATATTGTCATCTTCCATACATTTCATTCGTTCTTAAACTACTATACTGATACTGAATTCGCAATTACGACAGATCTTGTTTTGCACTCCGCCTCTCATCATATGAGTCATCTTTTTCGCCTTTTTCATCTGACAATTGGGTTTTTTGAACTGACACACAACTATCCGCAGTCTTATATTGTCTATGAATAAATAGAATAAAAACTATATCTCTATTCATTACGGTTATCGAATTAATACAATTAAGGGACAGCGAAAAAAAAATAATACAAATTTGACTATTCATTAAAAATATTTACTTGTTTCAAGAATCTTTACTAGTGAACTGGTTATAAAGTTGTCATTTCATAAGTGGTAAGTAGATGTACAAACAGTCGGTTTTCACAATATTATTCTTTAAGTATTATTGTTAAACGTAAAAAATATCAATTTGTTTTAATAGTCAATATGTAAATCGATTTAATCTTCCATTGTTTAACCATTTCAGATTTGCTATCATTGCTATTTACTAACCATGTGGTATTTTGACATTAAATGTGTTAGTCATACAGCAGGTCTTAAATGTAGAGGTGTGCATATTTTGAACTGTTTGTACAGACTATTTTAGTTGTTATTCTACTTGGAACGTCCCATATTAGATGCGAACTTTATTTCTGATTGGCAATCCAACTAGTTTGTGGAAAATAAAACAATGATACGTTACTTTTAGCAGTCAAACTATGGTGGAAATGAAAAACAAGTGTAAACTAATGATAACTACTTAATTACTTACGCCTGTTATTCCTAATGGAGCATAGGCTGCCGACCGGCATTCTCCAACCCACTCTGTCCTGGGCCTTCCTTTCTAGTTCCACCCCATTCTTGTTCATTTTTCTCATGTCTATTTCCATTTCCCGGCGTAATGTGTTCTTTGATCCTCCTCTTTTCCTTTGCCCTTGAGGATTCCATATGAGGGCTTGTCTTGTGACGCAGTTGTGTGCTTTCCTCAATGTGTGTCCTATCCACTTCCAGCGCTTCTTCCTAATTTCTCCCTCCGCTGGGATCTGGTATGTTCTTTCACACAGTTGGTTGTTGCTAATAGTGCCTGGCCAACGGATCCGAAGTATTTTGCGTAGTCAACTGTTAATAAACACTTGTACCTTCTGAATGATGGCTTTCGTAGTTCTCCAGGTTTCCGCCCAAACTAATGATACAGTTATAACTAAAGGTCTAATGTAATGATCAGGTTTTTAAAATGTTTAGTAGAATAATGATTCAGTTTAATTCAGTCAATGTTCTCGATTCCGAGTCGTCCAGTCTTCCAGATGGACGAGCCCGTGTAATTTAAATTAACAATTAGAACTTTGTTCATTAAAGTTGTATTTTGTTTTGTCTGCATTCGAACTTGTAACCCATTCTCATTCTAGGCAACATTTCACATTCAGCCAAACAAAAGCCTGGCATAATTAACATATTTCATAACTGCTAGTCTGTCAAGCCCATTGACTGCGTATTTTACTTCGCTTACTAAAAGTCTACCATTGGACCCCAGGTTCTAAAAGATGGACTTAAATTATGATCTATGTGTTATGTACAATATCTGATTGATGTACAGAAAGAATAATTTATACTACTGGGCCTTGTTGTTATCCTTAAGTGATAACTACGTTTGGAAACAAACTCTGTACTTCGAAACATCATGTTATTCTTTGATACTCCTATTATTTAACGGCTATATTAGAAGTTTGATGGAATTTTTACTTCGAACTTGTCACAACTAGAGAATCATTTCAAACTCATGAGTCTTGCTCAGCCATTTTATCGTAGATTGATACACTTCTACGGTGCACAACAAAACTACAAAAGATGTACGATGAAACCTTAGTTTTCTCATCGAAGACGACACCTTAGAACCAATAATTTTGAGTTTAGTGTTTCTCACCTTCAGTTTCAGTCAGTTTTTCGATACAGCACGATACTCATTCAATTTAATCGCTGGACGATTTCACAGATCATCTCAGAACTAATCACTAGTGGGTATACGATGATTACTTAAGTAATTTTGTAGGAATTGTTTTACAATTCGGGAGTGATTTTTATCACTAATTGATGCTAGCTAATACATTAAATAAATCAAAATTAAATAAATCCTGCTGTTTTTTACAGTCATTAGAAAACAAAGCACTTGTTGTAATCTAATAGAATATATGATGTTATTATAGATACCTGAAACTTTTGGTGAATTGTAGTGGTAACCAGTAGACAACCTCATGTCATTCTCTTCAATAGATTGGTGTGTCAGCTCATTCACCCTCAGTCTCGTGAACAATCTCATACATGAATAAGCGTTTATTTTTTGTATTATCAACGGTTTTATTTAATTATTTAGATATGCTGAATTGATGTTTATCCCTTTTTAAAACCAATTAGTTACGTATAATCAAATTGAGTTTGACAATTTATTTTTTAATGATAATATTCAAACTTGTTCATTGTTAGTTGTACGAATTGCACATTTTCTAATCCGATTGTTTATAGCTCATATAATCTATTCATGGATATTGGTTTTATTATTATTATCTTGAAATTTAATTTAGTTAATTATAACAGAGGATTTATTAAATCGTCTTGTAAATCATACAAATTATCCGAATTTCGAGGCTGATATCCTAGATTTATTAGGTCGACAACCGAATTGGCATAGAATCGCTATTCTTTATTATCTTACTAGATGTTCAGTTAGACATATATTAAATCTACATATAGAGAAGTTGGAAACAATACAAGAGTCAACTTCAAGTTCATCAATGTTACGTCAGTCGATAAATATTAATTCAGATAGTGAGGAAATTGATGGAAGTTATTTACAATCATCAGGAAGGTAGGTCGTTTCATAGAAATTAAATAAATTTGATTATTAAAAGTGTTTGGTGTATAGTTTTTATCCATTTGATTTAGGGAGGTGATCGCAAGCGATCATTCTATGACTGGTATGTTTACAGAAGTTCATAGTTTGATTATTGACAAGTGCTTTATTCTGGGTTTGATTTTAGTTTTCATTGCGCTTTAACACTGAATATAAAAGGGTAAATGCTATCATGTTTACCAATAGGATTCATTATTTAAGTATCGAATACACAAAATGTTACCAACGAAATAAGTACTTGATTAAAATGATATCAACGTTTCCATGATTGAATGACCTTGAAGACCAGGAAGCACTGGACAGCTGTTTCTTCCTAGTATGAGGCAGAGAACAGTCCATGACCTCATCGAGGATCAAACTCTGGACCTTCATGTCCAGTGGCGATAGCTTAATATTCAGAACACTATATTAGCATCCAATCGTGATGTAAAATTTTAAGTTCAACAATTTCTACAAACCGCTATACTGGTAATTATTGTGTACTCATAAGTGATAAATTCTGAGATGCGATTCCTAGTTCTCTCGTTAAAAGCAGCGACCATTAGAGTTCAGTCACACTGTCTAGCTTTCGTCCCGCTCGCGGGACTCTAACCCAGGACCTTCGGTCTCGTGTGCGAACGTTTAACCTCTAAAGCACCGAGCCGGTATGCAACAGTGTTAATTTCTAACTTCAATCACATCACGAAATCGCGTCACCATTCACCATTGTTTTCACTGAGTCATTGCCTCACAACAGATACAGTTGAACTCCACTGGTCGCTGCTTCTTACTAGGACTCCAGGAAATATCTCTTGAAGCCATTAACTAGTGAGCACATGATGATTACTATAAGATTTAGGGGTCTTGTGAAAATTTTAGTAATTTAATGGTTGAATTTATGAGTCAAAGCGGGATCGTGGGTGCACACTACTGAGGAGTTCCATATTAGAACGGAACGGCTGTCCAGTGCTTCCAAGTTTTCCATAGTAGTCTAGATTTAGCCGCCCCATGAATCCAACTACTAAATTATTACAATCTCCGCAAAACCACCTTCCTGAAAATGATTAGTGATAGATACGCTCTTTGCATGCACTATGATGCCATTGGTTGAAAGTTATTAGCCAATCAGGGACTATATATATATATATATATATATATATATATATATATATATATATATATATATATATATATACGTTTCTTATCTATCAAATAATGGAATTCGCTGATTTAAAGTACTACCGTACAAATAATTTGTATCGCTCCGTAATTTTCAATAAACAGTGATCACTCAAAGAGGATATTTGAGTTGACGTATTGAGGTTGAATACACCATGCAACTTGGCTACTAAGTGATGCCCTAGATGTTTATGAGAAAGTGACTCCGTTAGCTAGATGTCTCTTGTATTTTCAATGTGAAGTAATATTGGTTGATTTAATGTACTGCTTGGTGGTTTTAATACATGATGAGTCACTATAACTTGTATTTAAACTATTACTCATCTGTTTCACAGAAGGAAAACAAGAGTAATTGAATATCATCTATGTACATTGTTCTCATCAAGAAAAGTGGAGTCGTGAACACCAATAAATCAAGAGTAATAGATTTTCAGCTTTTATTTGCAATTATGGAAACACCAACTTTTATAATAATAAACTGAAGAATATTTGTGTTGTGACGAGCGGTGTTCAAAATCTGATACTGATACACAGTGTACTACGCGCTAACTCTTCAACTGACTACTTGAATGAGAACACAAGAGTAAGAAAGTATATTGCGCTACCCAATAAAGTGCGTAAATACTCATTTATATGTATACCACTTTAAAACTTTGGAAGTTGATTCATTTCTTAGCCCATGATATGCATTTTAGTTTTAGGTCACTTCTGTTTGCCATCAACTGACCTTCTCATTAGGGTATTTCTTGTTGGCTTACCATATTAAGTTGTTATCTATTTCATAGTTCTTTCTTTCTTTGTTTTTTAAAAAAAAATCCTAATTCATACTTGTTACGCATCAAGTAAATCACCTCAAAATAATTTTTATCCATCAAATTCAACATATGAAACAATAATTCGTGATACTGGCCAATGTCGAGCAAATATAGGCCGAATCAAAGATTATACAATTACTTTTTTTACACGTTGGTATGCAGATTGGGTTTATAAACGTGGTGGTTGGGTGAGTTTCTAATAATTTCAAAAGAATGTAAATAACTATTATGTACTGCCTTTACAAAAAAAGTAGATATTTAGTTTGTTTAACAAATGACAATAAAAACAACTGAAAGTTATTAAAGACTAAGACAGGACTAATTGGATAGTAGAAAGCTGTAATGCAATCGGAAGAATATGGAAGTTGTCACGGATTGTGAAGATCCATTTATTTTTCAAACCGTTGTTTGGAATTATTATGGATTTAATGTCATGGGGAGTATTGCTAGTTATAATTTATGTATCAATCACATTCTTTTCTTTGGCTTAGAAATGTTAAATAAGTGCCTTTTCTCACTGCTAGAAGGGCAAGAATAATAAATTAAAACCAGATAATTTATCTCATAATTTATTCGTCAGTCATTTTTTTGAAGAACTCAAAATAACAAATGTTTTCATCGTGGAAGTAATTAGTTAAAAGAAGGAGAACTTGATCTTTAGTACGTTTTCTGTCTGAAACGTGAATTGATATAACTAGTGAAGATATAATCAGACAAAAAAGAAACACATTTTGATCAGTTATGGGAACTGTAAGTGATAAACAGTGTTAAGCAAATCTAACTTAGGAGAAGAGTACATTTTCAGTGATTGGTAATCAAATAAAGATATACCACACGCAAATCAAACTGTGTTAAAGTGGTGAAGATGTAAACAAAAATATTAATGGTCACTTTGTTTATGAATACAATTAACATGTAATGTAACCAAGACTATATATTATTCTTCATAATAATTTCAACTAATTAGAACATCGATAATTAAGTAATAACTTGGCAACTTCTTTTAAATGTTTTTCTCAGCTGAAGTGTTATTACAAATTAAGTAGTGATCAACACTGGTTTTAATTGTTTTTTGTGACTCATATTAGTATACATTTGAAGGATTGGACATGAGATTGAATGAATGACCTCTAGCCTTAGAGGTAAACACGATACGATGAAAACTAATGTGTTGTAATCAAATGTTTAATATATGAAACCAGTATATAATATAATACAATATTCATTCTGTTATCGATATGTAACCCTCATTCTCAACATATTTGACTTTACATATCACTACGTCCAATTGAAAGTACAAAGTTAGGGTATAAACAAAGAGCAGTTACCACCGTTTCATTTAAAGTTGTTTTATTAAAAAAATGTTGAAAATTTAAAACAGTCTCATTATAAGCAAAGGTGGATGATGATTAGAAGTGGGCTTCAAGACGCGCATTTTGCCTGTCTGGGACTCGTCAGCTGGATATTTACTCCGGATCTCGAACCTAGTACCGTTCACTTCGAACGCCATCGCGTTATTCACTTAGCTGCTGAGTCCAGATATCCACCAACTTGTGCACTGGAGTAAAGTTTAATTCATCTAATATACAACACTTAATCCTGTTAACCACTATCTTATTACACTAGTCAAAAAGATGTTAACCTGCCATTGTCTACTATTCCATCCACCTGATGATACAAATAAAATCATTATAAATTATTGAAATAAGTTTTCAGCATTTGTGTGTTTTAAGAAAATTGGTTGTACTTGTTGTTTGGATCTGCGATGTAAGTTAGTTTTAAGACAATCCACATTGTTGAATGTGAATTCAGTTTCGTTTAAAGAAAAACATTTAATAGACAGAAAGTATAATATTCTGTTGTATTTCATCCAAATAAAATTCACTCTATTTGTTTATGTTTTGTCTTTGTCCCCCCTCCAAAGCAATCTGTAATCGAGGAAACTGAAGATTCTGAGCTAGACTAAATTGTTCATCAATTTTTTTACGTGAATGGAATAAATGTTATTTTTTTAACGAACACACAACTCGGTGCTTAATTTTTGTCAAACTATTCGTTCTAATATTGACGAATATTCGTATAGACAACTAGTCAGTATGTGATAAATTATATGTAGAGCTTATAATACCTAAATTTTATACATAAAAAGTAATTTGTTTATGATAACTTCATTTGTATGTCATATATATGTGAGGGACAGAAATGACAATCGATTCATAATATTTAATTATTACTTTTTTTCCCCCCGAACATTGTAAATTTCTACGTGTGTTTATGTAGCAATCACCTTTTGTAATGTAATTTAAAAAATGTAATTTAACTGTATATGTTCCTAAAAACAATATGATAATACAATATATTGTTAGTATGTAAGTAATATACTCATTTTATATCATTTTGTTTGAGACTTTTTCCGTAAATCAATTTAATGTATATATGATAATGCTCAACTTAGTTTTTTTGCTTGACCATATTTTTCTCTGTTTTTTATAAACCACATTAGAGGTAGTAGCGGGGTAAAAATGAACTGAATTGATGTCAGAAACAATTATGAACAAAATTATGAGGATATGAAACATAATTAACGAGAGAGGGGAATATTTTCAAATGCGAAATCAAATAAAAATAGTAATAGTTTAAGAACTCCGCCTGGAGTCCCTCCGGGGGCTACTGCCGGTCCCAAGCCCGGATAAAGGAGGAGGGTTGGGCATGGGGTTAGCGTCCCCATCCCGTAGAAAACTAACTCGCTAAAAAAACGCTAACCAGAAAAAAATATTCAAACCTTTTAAACTCTGCCCCGGGAGTCAGAAGGTCTTCATTTAGAAGAACTATGACGCCTCACGATGAAAGCCGAATTCCTTCGGAAGTTACGAGGCCGATGCCCCTTCTGACAACCAGAGCAACCATTTATTTAGGTACATGGAATGTTCGTACAATGTGGGACACCGGAAGAGCCCTCCAAATTACTGCAGAAATGAGGAGATGCAACCTAGAGGTGCTTGGGATCAGTGAAACACATTGGACGCAAGTTGGACAACAACGACTAACTTCAGGAGAGCTTCTGTTATACTCCGGCCATGAAGAAGAAAATGTTCCACATACACAAGGAGTTGCATTGATGCTGTCCAAACAAGCACAAAATGCACTTATAGGATGGGAATCTCATGGACCAAGGATCATCAAAGCCTCCTTCAAAACAAAGAAAGAGGGCATTTCAATGAACATCATCCAATGCTATGCGCTTACCAACAATTACAATGAAGACGCTAAAGATCAATTCTACGATATGCTGCAGTCAATCATCGAGAAGTGCCCAACAAAGGACCTGACCATTCTGATGTGAGATTTAAATGCCAAAGTTGGAATGGACAACACCGGATATGAAGACATCATGGGATGACACGGACTGGAAGAAAGGAACAAGAATGGTGAGAGATTTGCAAACCTATGTGCCTTCAATAAACTGGTCATAGGCGGCACCATATTCCCACATAAACCATACACAAAGCCATATAGCGACTCACGTGCAAATGGGTTTATTCTCATTTAACTCAGTTAAGCCCTTTTGTTAACTTATTTAATGGACAAAGTCATCCATGATATAACAACTTGTTGTACTATCTTTATTATTATGCTTGTATGAAATACATAGGCTTGAACATTGTTTAGCGCCTACGCATGTATTCATTCTGCTAGCTTCATTATTAACTGCTTAATCTATTCGCTGACTCACCTATTTTCCTATACATATATATACCTGTACATTTTGCACGCATTGACTACAGCTACTTACTACTGCTTCAATCGTAGTTCGCTTGCTCATTCATTTTGCCTCTCTGCTGTCTGGTCCGAATTATCTACTAAATAAAACTGTAGTAGCTGCTTCTTTTTGCCTTCTGATTTCATATATCGTTGAAGATTGTACGATAACGGTTCGAGGGTGATTAAATAACGAAGCACAGCCACTACGGAATCGGTAACCCCGACGTGAGAACGGGAAGCGAATTTTGACGAAATAATCAAATTCCAAAAATCCGACTACCTTCATCTCAATGTGGATTATCAAATGAACTATAATTACAACTGTGGATTTATATTATTATTTTAATTACACTTACATTATTTCGTAAACATTATTAAACGTGGCAATTATAATCATAATAAACAACAATTATCCATAAACAATTGATATATTGGTGCAATTTAGTAAGTCTGTTCCATTTTATAAATTGTGCCATTTTTTATTATCATTGTTTTCGCCCGTCTATTTTTCTTTGTGACTGTTACATTATTTTCGTGTGCTATTTAATTTTTATAAGCATGTCTTATGAAAACACAGTTTCAAGCGTACAGCAAGCCTTGTCCGTGAGGTCTCTTAACCTCCCTGCCCCTTCTTTTAAAATCACAGACCCAAAACTTTGGTTTATAAGACTTGAAAATTATTTTCTCGCTAACCGCATTCTTTTGCAAAAGGATAAGTTCGGCCTGACAAGCACACTAATCCCAGACGAAGTAGCTGACAACGTTCGAGAGGCACTAGCAAAACCAGACACAGAAAAACCATACGACGTGCTAAAAGAGGCTGTAATTAAAACTCTCTCTCTCAGTGACCAACAAGCCGTCGAACAACTCCTTAGCCAAGTACAAATTGGAGATAGAACCCCATCACAACTAAAAAATTATATGAAAAGTCTACTTGGCGATAGACACATTGACAATAATCTCTTCTATCAATTGTGGCTCCGCCGACTCCCGGCAAATATTCAGCAGAGCCTAGCTGTAGGAGATACGGATGCTGATTTAGACAATATAGCAAAGATAGCCGATAGAATATACGAAAGAAGCAAGCAAGCAAGCCCTCCACTACACAGCGTGACAGTAGACGATAGACTTGATACTCTACAGAAGGAAATAAATGTTTTATGCCGAAAACTCAGAGTTAACGCAGAGAGAAAAGCCACGAAGGTCGTCGCGAGATCGTTCGCGTGAAAGGGCCCGGTCAACTTCTAGACGACGCCCAACTCCCGCGATATGTTGGTATCATCAAATGTTCGGCTACAGGGCCAGAAAGTGCCTACAACCTTGTAGATTTAACAGAGCTAGTAACCGATACCCACGAGTATCAATGGCAACAGCATCAACACACGTAATGCCTGAAAATAGTCGCCTCTTTTATATACAAGACCGAACCACTGGCACGCAATTTTTAGTTGACACTGGAGCGGAAATTAGCGTAGTACCTCCATTTAACGAGGAAAGAAAAAACATTAATCCGTCATTAGTGCTAAGAGCAGCAAACAAATCAGATATTAAGACATATGGTAAACGGAAATTGTCCCTAGATTTTGGACGTGGCGCTTCATACCGCTGGAACTTTGTCATAGCAGACGTATCGATGCCCATAATAGGCATAGATTTCTTATGTAACTTTGACCTGCTAGTAGACTCTAGACGACACAGACTTATAAACGGCAATCAAACCACTTCGATAAGAGGAATACTTACGGAAGCCGTTTCGATGAATCTTGTGATCGATAAAAGTCGTGATGATCCATATAAATTGTTGTTAAAGGAGTTCCCTGAACTTGTAAAAGTAACATACAGTAAAGCAGATCTCAAACATTCTATCCAGCATCACATCGTAACGAGTGGTCCACCAATTAATGCAAGACCAAGAAGGCTAGATCCCAAAAGACTAGCTATCGCTAAACAGGAATTCGACAAGCTAATGAGGCTAGGCATTATAAGGCCATCGAACAGCCCGTGGGCATCCCCGCTACATATGGCCCCGAAGAAGAATGGAGAGGTTAGGCCATGTGGGGATTACAGAGCACTAAACAAACAAACAGTAGCTGATAGATATCCTATACCGCACATTCATGATTTCACCTACAATATAGAGGGCACTACTATCTTCTCGAAGATCGACTTAGTCAGAGTGTAGTGGCTGTGCTTCGTTAATTAATCACCCTCGAACCGTTATCGTACAATCTTCAACGATATTTGAAATCAGAAGGCAAAAAGAAGCAGCTACTACAGTTTTATTTAGTAGATAATTCGGACCAGACAGCAGAGAGGCAAAACGAATGAGCAAGCGAACTACGATTGTAGCAGTAGCAAGTAGCTGTAGTCAATGCGTGCAAAATGTACAGGTATATATATATGTATAGGAAAATAGGTGAGTCAGCGAATAGATTAAGCAGTTAATAATGAAGCTAGCAGAATGAATACATGCGTAGGCGCTAAACAATGCTCAAGCATATGTATTTCATACAAGCATAATAATAAAGATTGTACAACAAGTTGTTATATCATGGATGACTTTGTCCATTAAATAAGTTAACAAAAGGGCTTAACTGAGTTAAATGAGAATATACCCATTTGCACGTGAGTCGCTATAATAGCTCTCCCCTGCAAACAAAGATATATGGAAAATGTCTGTGTTTGCACACAAAAAATAGTAGACTGAATAGGGTAGTTACAACTGTTTGAAAAAAAAGGCTTATACAAAATTAAGATTAAGTTAGTGTGTGCTGTACATTTGGTTTGCGCCCGTCCGTGAGGTTACATAAAATAATAGCAAGAATAGAAGGAATGCGGTATTGTCTTTACATTTTAAACAAAAATTATACGTATAAGTTTAAGGGTACATAAGATACGTTGAGTTTTATAGCGTATAACATGAGCTTGATAATGCATGTGTATACAATGAAGTAGAAGTTATAATTAATATTCCGAATAGTAGATTATTATTAATAGAAAATTGTAGCAACATAATGTTGGGGCCATCTTACTCTGCGGCCAGATCTTGTTGTTATCGGAGTCTCGTTTTTTTGTTGAGTTAACGTTGTTGATTTTTGGAACTGACGTTTTGATGATTCAACGGTTTTCGCAGTATCTGTATGTACTGGCTGATCGTAGGCTTCGATGAAAGCTGGTTTGACTCGGTCGATGCTAATTACATCCGTTTTTCCAGCTTTGTCTACCGTAATAGTTTTGTCGTCTCTTTTAATCACCTTAAATGGACCATCGTAGGCCGGTTGTAAGGGACGTTGCACATTATCCCTTCTGATAAACACATGGGTACTGTTACTTAGTTGTTTGGGTATGTACACACGGCGTTGATGTTGTCTCGGAAGCGTTATCCTTAGACTACTCATATGCTGTTTAAGACGCTGTACATAGTCGGCTATATCAGTTGGAACGCTTTTACCTGCGGTGAAAAACTCTCCTGGCAGACGTAGTGTGGTTCCATAAACCAATTCTGCTGGGCAGCATTCTATATCTTGTTTGATTGTTGATCTTAAGCTCAACATGACTAACGGTAGCTTGCTGGCCCAATCGTTATTGCTGATGACAGCTGTAAGGGAGGCTTTAAGTTGCCGATGCAATCTCTCTACCATACCATTCGACATCGGATGGTAGGATGTTGTGCGAATTCGTTTGATCCCGAGTAGTTCTGTGAGTTGTTGGAAGAGGCGGCTCTCGAATTGAGCTCCTCTATCGGTTGTAATATTAGTAGGTACGCCATAATGGGAGATCCAATGCTCTACTAGGGTTTTCGCGATAGTTTCGGCTGTAATATCTTTTATGGGAACAGCTACAGGCCATCGTGTGAATCTATCAATGCAAGTGAAAATGTAACTGAAGCCGTTGGAAACCGGCAGTGGTCCTATAATATCGATATGTATGTGCTCGAATCTGTTATCGGGATGACGGAAATGACCTACTGCGGAAGTGGTGTGGCGATGTATCTTAACTCTTTGGCATTTTACACACGCTTGCGTCCAATTACGAATATCCCGATTCATACTTGGCCATACAAAACGTTCGCTGATTAGTTTGATGGTGGCCTTTATTCCGGGATGTGAAATATTGTGCATGGCTTCGAAAATGTTTCGCCTTAGCGGTTTTGGAATAAATGGTCTTGGTTGACCTGTAGAAATATCGCAGGTGATGCTTACTTCTTCCAATGGAGTTTCTTTGAGAACTAACGAGGTTGTATTGGCAGACTTTAGTCTGTTTAACTCGACGTCGATATTTTGTCATGCTGCTAACTTGTGATAATCGATTTCGGACTGGACGAGAGCGTTGACCATCGTTCTGGATAGTGCGTCTGCCACTTCGTTGCTATTGCCTTTGATATACTGAATGTCAGACGTGAACTGTGAAATGAACTCTAATTGTCGGATCTCTCTCGGGGAATAATTGTCTTGCTTTGCGCTTAATGCTTTTGTTAGTGGTTTGTGGTCTGTATAGACGGTAAAATTTATGCCTTCGACCATATGACGGAAGTGTTTTATCGCTAAGTAAATTGCTAGGAGCTCTCTTCCGAAGGTACTATATCTTGTTTGTGTTGGATTCAGTCTTTTCGAAAAAAATGAGAGCGGTTCCCATGTGCCATTTACTAATTGTTGTAAAACGGCTCCTACCGCTACGTCTGAAGCATCCGACATGATAGCCAACGGTGTGTCGCTCTTTCGTCTAGTTAGCGTCATTTCTTTATTTAGTGCTTTTTTAGCGTGCTCGAATGCTTGAATTGCTTCTGATGATAATTGGAATGTGCGTGCGTGTCCGCGTAACGCATCTGTTAATGGTTGCAATATTGACGCACAGTTTGGAATAAATCGTCTGTAATAGTTTATTAACCCGAGAAATCTGCGTAACTTTTTCCATGAATCGGGTAGGGGATAATTCTTAATGGCCTCGACTTCTTTTGCTATTGGTGTGATGCCTTGCGAAGTTATATTGTGACCTAGGAACTGTAAAGATTCTTTTCTAAATTCACACTTCTCAATATTTATAGAAATGCCGTGTTCCCTGAGTCGCATAAATAATTGCCGTAGTTGTTGTATATGCTCATCTTTAGTGGTGCTAGCTACTAATAAATCGTCGATATACGCGTATACCCCAGGTAAACCTCTAATGACCTGGTCTATAAACCGCTGAAAGGTTTGTGCCGCGTTAGTCAGTCCAAAAGGCATACGCAGGAATTCATATAGCCCAAATGGGGTTGTTACCGCTGTCTTTGGTATGTCTTGTGAGGCGACAGGAATGTGGTAGTATGCTCTGACTAAGTCGATCTTCGAGAAGATAGTAGTGCCCTCTATATTGTAGGTGAAATCATGAATGTGCGGTATAGGATATCTATCAGCTACTGTTTGTTTGTTTAGTGCTCTGTAATCCCCACATGGCCTAACCTCTCCATTCTTCTTCGGGGCCATATGTAGCGGGGATGCCCACGGGCTGTTCGATGGCCTTATAATTCCTAGCCTCATTAGCTTGTCGAATTCCTGTTTAGCGATAGCTAGTCTTTTGGGATCTAGCATTCTTGGTCTTGCATTAATTGGTGGACCACTCGTTACGATGTGATGCTGGATAGAATGTTTGAGATCTGCTTTATTGTATGTTACTTTTACAAGTTCGGGGAACTCCTTTAACAACAATTTATATGGATCATCACGACTTTTATCGATCACAAGATTCATTGAAACGGCTTCCGTGAGTATTCCTCTTATTGAAGTGGTTTTACTGCCGTTTATAAGTCTGTGTCGTTTAGAGTCTACTAGCAGGTCAAAGTTACATAAGAAATCTATGCCTATTATGGGCATCGATACGTCTGCTATGACAAAGTTCCAGCGGTATGAAGCGCCACGTCCAAAATCTAGGGACAATTTCCGTTTACCATATGTCTTAATATCTGATTTGTTTGCTGCTCTTAGCACTAATGACGGATTAATGTTTTTTCTTTCCTCGTTAAATGGAGGTACTACGCTAATTTCCGCTCCAGTGTCAACTAAAAATTGCGTGCCAGTGGTTCGGTCTTGTATATAAAAGAGGCGACTATTTTCAGGCATTACGTGTGTTGATGCTGTTGCCATTGATACTCGTGGGTATCGGTTACTAGCTCTGTTAAATCTACAAGGTTGTAGGCACTTTCTGGCCCTGTAGCCGAACATTTGATGATACCAACATATCGCGGGAGTTGGGCGTCGTCTAGAAGTTGACCGGGCCCTTTCACGCGAACGATCTCGCGACGACCTTCGTGGCTTTTCTCTCTGCGTTAACTCTGAGAGTTTTCGGCATAAAACATTTATTTCCTTCTGTAGAGTATCAAGTCTATCGTCTACTGTCACGCTGTGTAGTGGAGGGCTTGCTTGCTTGCTTCTTTCGTATATTCTATCGGCTATCTTTGCTATATTGTCTAAATCAGCATCCGTATCTCCTACAGCTAGGATCTGCTGAATATTTGCCGGGAGTCGGCGGAGCCACAATTGATAGAAGAGATTATTGTCAATGTGTCTATCGCCAAGTAGACTTTTCATATAATTTTTTAGTTGTGATGGGGTTCTATCTCCAATTTGTACTTGGCTAAGGAGTTGTTCGACGGCTTGTTGGTCACTGAGAGAGAGAGTTTTAATTACAGCCTCTTTTAGCACGTCGTATGGTTTTTCTGTGTCTGGTTTTGCTAGTGCCTCTCGAACGTTGTCAGCTACTTCGTCTGGGATTAGTGTGCTTGTCAGGCCGAACTTATCCTTTTGCAAAAGAATGCGGTTAGCAAGAAAATAATTTTCAAGTCTTATAAACCAAAGTTTTGGGTCTGTGATTTTAAAAGAAGGGGCAGGGAGGTTAAGAGACCTCACGGACAAGGCTTGCTGTACGCTTGAAACTGTGTTTTCATAAGACATGCTTATAAAAATTAAATAGCACACGAAAATAATGTAACAGTCACAAGGAAAAATAGACGGGTGAAAACAATGATAATAAAAAAATGGCACAATTTATAAAATGGAACAGACTTACTAAATTGCACCAATATATCAATTGTTTATGGATAATTGTTATTTATTATGATTATAATTGCCACGTTTAATAATGTTTACGAAATAATGTAAGTGTAATTAAAATAATAATATAAATCCACAGTTGTAATTATAGTTCATTTGATAATCCAAATTGAGATGAAGGTAGTCGGATTTTTGGAATTTGATTATTTCGTCAAAATTCGCTTCCCGTTCTCACGTCGGGGTTACCAATTCTGTAGTGGCTGTGCTTCGTTAATTAATCACCCTCGAACCGTTATCGTACAATCTTCAACGATATTTGAAATCAGAAGGCAAAAAGAAGCAGCTACTACAGTTTTATTTAGTAGATAATTCGGACCAGACAGCAGAGAGGCAAAACGAATGAGCAAGCGAACTACGATTGTAGCAGTAGCAAGTAGCTGTAGTCAATGCGTGCAAAATGTACAGGTATATATATATGTATAGGAAAATAGGTGAGTCAGCGAATAGATTAAGCAGTTAATAATGAAGCTAGCAGAATGAATACATGCGTAGGCGCTAAACAATGCTCAAGCATATGTATTTCATACAAGCATAATAATAAAGATAGTACAACAAGTTGTTATATCATGGATGACTTTGTCCATTAAATAAGTTAACAAAAGGGCTTAACTGAGTTAAATGAGAATATACCCATTTGCACGTGAGTCGCTATAAGAGCATACTACCACATTCCTGTCGCCTCACAAGACATACCAAAGACAGCGGTAATAACCCCATTTGGGCTATATGAATTCCTGCGTATGCCTTTTGGACTGACTAACGCGGCACAAACCTTTCAGCGTTTTGTAGACCGGGTCATTAGAGGTTTACCTGGGGTATACGCGTATATCGACGATTTATTAGTAGCTAGCACCACTAAAGATGAGCATATACAACAACTACGGCAATTATTTATGCGACTCAGGGAACACGGCATTTCTATAAATATTGAGAAGTGTGAATTTAGAAAAGAATCTTTACAGTTCCTAGGTCACAATATAACTTCGCAAGGCATCACACCAATAGCAAAAGAAGTCGAGGCCATTAAGAATTATCCCCTACCCGATTCATGGAAAAAGTTACGCAGATTTCTCGGGTTAATAAACTATTACAGACGATTTATTCCAAACTGTGCGTCAATATTGCAACCATTAACAGATGCGTTACGCGGACACGCACGCACATTCCAATTATCATCAGAAGCGATTCAAGCATTCGAGCACGCTAAAAAAGCACTAAATAAAGAAGTGACGCTAACTAGACGAAAGAGCGACACACCGTTGGCTATCATGACGGATGCTTCAGACGTAGCGGTAGGAGCCGTTTTACAACAATTAGTAAATGGCACATGGGAACCGCTCTCATTTTTTTCGAAAAGACTGAATCCAACACAAACAAGATATAGTACCTTCGGAAGAGAACTCCTAGCAATCTACTTAGCGATAAAACACTTCCGTCATATGGTCGAAGGCATAAATTTTACCGTCTATACAGACCACAAACCACTAACGAAAGCATTAAGCGCAAAGCAAGACAATTATTCCCCGAGAGAGATCCGACAATTAGAGTTCATTTCACAGTTCACGTCTGACATTCAGTATATCAAAGGCAATAGCAACGAAGTGGCAGACGCACTATCCAGAACGATGGTCAACGCTCTCCGAAATCGATTATCACAAGTTAGCAGCATGACAAAATATCGACGTCGAGTTAAACAGACTAAAGTCTGCCAATACAACCTCGTTAGTTCTCAAAGAAACTCCATTGGAAGAAGTAAGCATCACCTGCGATATTTCTACAGGTCAACCAAGACCATTTATTCCAAAACCGCTAAGGCGAAACATTTTCGAAGCCATGCACAATATTTCACATCCCGGAATAAAGGCCACCATCAAACTAATCAGCGAACGTTTTGTATGGCCAAGTATGAATCGGGATATTCGTAATTGGACGCAAGCGTGTGTAAAATGCCAAAGAGTTAAGATACATCGCCACACCACTTCCGCAGTAGGTCATTTCCGTCATCCCGATAACAGATTCGAGCACATACATATCGATATTATAGGACCACTGCCGGTTTCCAACGGCTTCAGTTACATTTTCACTTGCATTGATAGATTCACACGATGGCCTGTAGCTGTTCCCATAAAAGATATTACAGCCGAAACTATCGCAAAAACCCTAGTAGAGCATTGGATCTCCCATTATGGCGTACCTACTAATATTACAACCGATAGAGGAGCTCAATTCGAGAGCCGCCTCTTCCAACAACTCACAGAACTACTCGGGATCAAACGAATTTGCACAACATCCTACCATCCGATGTCGAATGGTATGGTAGAGAGATTGCATCGGCAACTTAAAGCCTCCCTTACAGCTGTCATCAGCAATAATGATTGGGCCAGCAAGCTACCGTTAGTCATGTTGAGCTTAAGATCAACAATCAAACAAGATATAGAGTGCTGCTTAGCAGAATTGGTTTATGGAACCACACTACGTCTGCCAGGAGAGTTTTTCACCGCAGGTAAAAGCGTTCCAACTGATATAGCCGACTATGTACAGCGTCTTAAACAGCATATGAGTAGTCTAAGGATAACGCTTCCGAGACAACATCAACGCCGTGTGTACATACCCAAACAACTAAGTGACAGTACACATGTGTTTATCAGAAGGGATAATGTGCAACGTCCCTTACAACCGGCCTACGATGGTCCATTTAAGGTGATTAAAAGAGACGACAAAACTATTACGGTAGACAAAGCTGGAAAAACGGATGTAATTAGCATCGACCGAGTCAAACCAGCTTTCATCGAAGCCTACGATCAGCCAGTACATACAGATACTGCGAAAACCGTTGAATCATCAAAACGTCAGTTCCAAAAATCAACAACGTTAACTCAACAAAAAAACGAGACTCCGATAACAACAAGATCTGGCCGCAGAGTAAGATGGCCCCAACATTATGTTGCTACAATTTTCTATTAATAATAATCTACTATTCGGAATATTAATTATAACTTCTACTTCATTGTATACACATGCATTATCAAGCTCATGTTATACGCTATAAAACTCAACGTATCTTATGTACCCTTAAACTTATACGTATAATTTTTGTTTAAAATGTAAAGACAATACCGCATTCCTTCTATTTCTTGCTATTATTTTATGTAACCTCACGGACGGGCGCAAACCAAATGTACAGCACACACTCTAACTTCATCTTAATTTTGTATAAGCCTTTTTTTTCAAACAATTGTAACTACCCTATTCAGTCTACTATTTTTTTGTGTGCAAACACAGACATTTTCCATATATCTTTGTTTGCAGGGGAGAGCTATTATAGCGACTCACGTGCAAATGGGTATATTCTCATTTAACTCAGTTAAGCCCTTTTGTTAACTTATTTAATGGACAAAGTCATCCATGATATAACAACTTGTTGTACTATCTTTATTATTATGCTTGTATGAAATACATAGGCTTGAACATTGTTTAGCGCCTACGCATGTATTCATTCTGCTAGCTTCATTATTAACTGCTTAATCTATTCGCTGACTCACCTATTTTCCTATACATATATATATACCTGTACATTTTGCACGCATTGACTACAGCTACTTACTACTGCTTCAATCGTAGTTCGCTTGCTCATTCATTTTGCCTCTCTGCTGTCTGGTCCGAATTATCTACTAAATAAAACTGTAGTAGCTGCTTCTTTTTGCCTTCTGATTTCATATATCGTTGAAGATTGTACGATAACGGTTCGAGGGTGATTAAATAACGAAGCACAGCCACTACAGCCACATGGACTTCGCCGGATCACACCACGCAAAACCAAATCGACCATATTTGTATCGACAAAACATTCAGGAGGACTATAGAGGACGTGAGAACCAAGAGAGGAGCTGATATAGCCTCAGATCATCACTTGCTGATCGCCAAGATGAAATTGAAACTCAAGAAACACTGGACAACGGGGCGGACAATATCACAAAAGTTCAATACGGCCTTTCTTCAGGATACTAACAAATTCAAGATAGTCCTCAGCAACAAGTTCCAGGTCTTTCATGATCTACTCAATGGAGAAGGAACTACTGTGGAGAGCAACTGGAAGGGGATCAAAGAGGCAATCACTTCAACATGTCATGAGGTCCTGGGTCACAAGAAGCACCATCAAAAGGAATGGATCACTATTGATACACTGGATAAGATTCAAGAAAGAAGGAACAAGAAGGCAGCAATCAATACCAGCCGAACAAGAGCAGAAAAAGCCAAGGCACAAGCTGAATACACAGTAGTAAACAAACAAGTGAAGAAGAGCATCAGAACCGACAAACGTAAATATGTGGAAGATCTAGCAAAGACGGCGGAAAAGGCTGCAAGAGAAGGGAACATGAGACAACTGTATGACATAACAAAGAAACTCTCTGGAAATCGCCGCAAACCTGAACGACCAGTGAAAAGCAAGGAAGGCGAGGTAATCACCAACATTGAAGAGCAACGAAACGGGTGGGTAGAACACTTCAAAGAACTCTTTAATCAACCAGCTCCACTGAACCCACCCAACAGCACTCACGGACCTCCCAATCAACGTTGGCCCACCAACAACTGAAGAAATCAGCATGGCCATCAGACAAATCAAGAGTGGCAAAGCAGCAGGACCAGACAACATTCCAGCAGAGGCACTAAAAGCAGACGTAGCGGCAACTGCAAGGACATTCCACATTCTCTTCAATAAGATTTGGGATGAGGAACTAGTACCAAAAGACTGGAAAGAAGGACTCCTGATCAATTCAGCTTATCTAAATAATTAAATAAAACCGTTGATAATACAAAAAATAAACGCTTATTCATGTATGAGATTGTTCACGAGACTGAGGGTGAATGAGCTGACACACCAATCTATTGAAGAGAATGACATGAGGTTGTCTACTGGTTACCACTACAATTCACCAAAAGTTTCAGGTATCTATAATAACATCATATATTCTATTAGATTACAACAAGTGCTTTGTTTTCTAATGACTGTAAAAAACAGCAGGATTTATTTAATTTTGATTTATTTAATGTATTAGCTAGCATCAATTAGTGATAAAAATCACTCCCGAATTGTAAAACAATTCCTACAAAATTACTTAAGTAATCATCGTATACCCACTAGTGATTAGTTCTGAGATGATCTGTGAAATCGTCCAGCGATTAAATTGAATGAGTATCGTGCTGTATCGAAAAACTGACTGAAACTGAAGGTGAGAAACACTAAACTCAAAATTATTGGTTCTAAGGTGTCGTCTTCGATGAGAAAACTAAGGTTTCATCGTACATCTTTTGTAGTTTTGTTGTGCACCGTAGAAGTGTATCAATCTACGATAAAATGGCTGAGCAAGACTCATGAGTTTGAAATGATTCTCTAGTTGTGACAAGTTCGAAGTAAAAATTCCATCAAACTTCTAATATAGCCGTTAAATAATAGGAGTATCAAAGAATAACATGATGTTTCGAAGTACAGAGTTTGTTTCCAAACGTAGTTATCACTTAAGGATAACAACAAGGCCCACTAGTATAAATTATTCTTTCTGTACATCAATCAGATATTGTACATAACACATAGATCATAATTTAAGTCCATCTTTTAGAACCTGGGGTCCAATGGTAGACTTTTAGTAAGCGAAGTAAAATACGCAGTCAATGGGCTTGACAGACTAGCAGTTATGAAATATGTTAATTATGCCAGGCTTTTGTTTGGCTGAATGTGAAATGTTGCCTAGAATGAGAATGGGTTACAAGTTCGAATGCAGACAAAACAAAATACAACTTTAATGAACAAAGTTCTAATTGTTAATTTAAATTACACGGGCTCGTCCATCTGGAAGACTGGACGACTCGGAATCGAGAACATTGACTGAATTAAACTGAATCATTATTCTACTAAACATTTTAAAAACCTGATCATTACATTAGACCTTTAGTTATAACTGTATCATTAGTTTGGGCGGAAACCTGGAGAACTACGAAAGCCATCATTCAGAAGGTACAAGTGTTTATTAACAGTTGACTACGCAAAATACTTCGGATCCGTTGGCCAGGCACTATTAGCAACAACCAACTGTGTGAAAGAACATACCAGATCCCAGCGGAGGGAGAAATTAGGAAGAAGCGCTGGAAGTGGATAGGACACACATTGAGGAAAGCACACAACTGCGTCACAAGACAAGCCCTCATATGGAATCCTCAAGGGCAAAGGAAAAGAGGAGGACCAAAGAACACATTACGCCGGGAAATGGAAATAGACATGAGAAAAATGAACAAGAATGGGGTGGAACTAGAAAGGAAGGCCCAGGACAGAGTGGGTTGGAGAATGCTGGTCGGCAGCCTATGCTCCATTAGGCGTAATAGGCGTAATCAAGTGAGTTATAGTTTAAAGCCATGGTAGTGATAATAAAGACATATTTATTTTGTACGTTCAGTTCTGTCTTTAACTTATGAATGGCAAGAGTTACTTCTGTTTTGAGGAGTTTGATACAAAGAGATCTAGGTAGGTTCTGACGGATTTTATAAACAAAATTCAAATCAACCTGTGGATCAGTTGAGCAATAAATGTCAATTAAATGTTCAAGAATGAAACTTCTAACTACTTTCCTCTCACTCTTGTGCGTACAAATATAAGCACATCTTATCGTTACCTTGACCTTAATATTACTTTATTTCGTATTTTAAAATATCCCCCTCGTCAATAATGTCTCATCCTCATGGGTTTATCCAGAATTGTTTCTGATATCACTTATTTTTAACCCTTCTGTTACCTTTAATTATTGTAACAAAAACATTTCGTCATCTTACTTCATACACATTATAAAACACACTGACTGTTGGTCCGATATATACTGGAGATGTTTTATGTAATAGCTCAAAATCAGTTACCGTGGTGCAGATGCAATAATTTTCTGTCTTACTCTAGGCATTCAGCTTAAGTATTCTCTCACACATATTCGCACAACCACTACTACGGTATTGTTTTGATTTTGTCGCTATTCAGATGCCAGGTGATTGTAAGCAGTCTACGGGAAATCCTTAACTTAGGCCTTGTGCTAATTGGTACTGTTCAGGAAAGTATGCTTTTAATCTTGAGAGGACTGATGCTGCCTGATGGTGGATTCAGATCTCGTTTTACTATTGTTTTATGGCAGCTTGGGCCAAATTACTTTTGTACCAGGCTCCACAGTGATTTTAACTGTCTTATTATGCAAATAACAAGAGTAGAATGTAGTTTAAGATAGATTAAACAGTTTTCATCATGAAGGGCAATAGCCCTGACGACAGGTATCCTTTTATCGCAGTAGATATGCTGAGGGATTGGTATACTATTTGATATACTACCTACAAGTAGTACATTTTTTCATGTTGTATTTTTGCAGATGATATCACCGTAGATGATCTTCGGTTGTAAAATTTGCCTACACTTTAATGTCGATAAGCTCTTAAGTGCTAAATATCTGTTTAATTGATATCCAGCTACTCATAGAGTCAAACGTTAATTTTGACATTTCGGGATAATGAGGACCGTCTATAGCCTTTATGATATTAATGAATATAGGCACTATCAATTTCAAAACTCAGCTTAGGATCAAACTAAATAACTAATCTTTGGGAACTTTGGCTTTAGATTGTAGTTTAAATCACTTTCCATATTTTTCTGCTTGCAATGATGAGTATTTCGGTAGTATTAGCATTTATATAAACAAGGAAAATTAGAGCCTTAGTAACATCATAAACTGGACTTTTCGATGATGAAGGGACATTTTCCGTTCTAAATATGCAATGCGATAAACCCACATGAATGGGCATCAAGATGTATAGCAATCACTCGTTTATTTTTAATGACATAAATGTATGTCAAATTCTAATCACTAAAATAAAGATGGTTATAAGTTAGAACATAGGTAACTGTAAGATACGAGCTTTGTTGGTCACTCATTAAACCATGAATTCGAAATCTGAATATCATGTTCAGTTATCACCTTCCATTATAGAATTGTTCTTATATAACTGCTATTTCAAACAATCAGGCATGTAACATGTTTGTGTACACTAATGTATGTATTTTACGCAAGAGCTCAGTACTTATTATTATAATATGCACGAATTAGGTCTGAATGACTCTTTCAGTTGTCGACTATGCATTCAAATTTTTTTGTTTCATTAAACCCATCAAATTCGCATTTACAGAATACAGTATAAAAACGATCAGTGATTCATTTCACCAATTAGTATAACATTTTAACAAATGACACATTTTCTATAAAACTATTAAATCAATTTGGATAGTTCTGCAGTTCAGACGTTCCGTGAAGGCTTTTTTTAATTTTGGAAATAATTCATAGAAATAATTTGGCAAACCTGACAATTCGAGGAAGACAAATTTTACTTTTCTGAAATTTTATATCTGATGATAAGAAGCATAGTTGAAGTACGAAATTTTTTATGAAACTAATACCATTTTCATACAGTGTGATATGTTTGTTACTTTGATATTATTCTCAACATTTTTGTGACATGCAAATTGAATTAGGATGTTAGTGTTTCATTGTGAGTTTTGATTGTATATGTTTAATTCTTTATTTTACAAACCAATCGTTTATAACCTAGATCGTATGATTGGAATAGTAAAAAACAACAAATAGTAAAACAAAAAACATGTATTCATATTTAAATTATCCAGACAAAATCTATGTTTACAATTTCGGATATTTATTTCAGAAACTGTTCAGACTATTTCACAATTATCATCACACATTGAAAAATAATAACCACACACTAGTTTATGAACGCGAGACGTTTAAAATGTACGTTTTAGTTATAGAACAAAGACTTGTTTTACCTTAAATGTGTCACAAGGTTATTTTAGTTAACCAATCAAGAAGCTATGTTGCAGGTAGAAAATCACCAGTCGTTCATCGATAATGTGTCTATCAATAATCAAATATCATATGATGAAAGGCTTTGGTGTCTGGCATAATTATCATTTAGTAGTTAAATTCATGAATCATTTAAGTCTAGATCACCATGGAAAACCTAGTATGGGACTCAGCAGCGCGCATCCACGACATCCAAACGGGAATGCTTGACCTTTAGACCACTGAGCCGTCGTTGAACGGTGTTAGTCCAACCGTGTCTGTCGTAGAGGCGATCTGGCTTTATTCGACTCATGAATTCAAGTATTAACTTACTACAATCGCCACAAAACCCCAAACCGGATAATGATTATCACTATTGTAACCTCACTTGTCAAGTTGTATATCGATTTAGAAACATTGTTGATAAAAATTAGGCAAACCTGATAGTTGACAATAAACTGGAGACCCACAATTCAATGTGATGAATGAACGAAGAGTAATAATTATGCATAATACGTGTTACGATATTGTTTCGATTTTCGCTGACTTATGATTGGGTTGATTCATTTAAGACGTGATAGTTAGAGGGTCGACCTTTAACGTAAGAATATAGATAATCATTAGTTAGCCGAGATTCATACTGAGTATTTTCGATAATACAATAATAAACTGTTGTTAAGTAACTTGTGGTTTAAAATTGCCTATTCTACTTGACAGTTAAATTTCCAATTTATAGTTGACATTCTAGAAATCCATATCACATGAAAATGAGCATCCTAGGTCACATAGCCTGGCAAATTTTGTAAATGCAAATATTGTTAAAGCGATAAATTAGACTGAGTTGAATATACACTCAGTCTTTGCTAATTAATAATCTAATAGTTTCGAGTTAAATTTTTTACAGTGAATGAAATGCAACTTGAAAAGTAGGCACTTAAAAGCATGTTTATTACCTACTAGAAAACAATACTTTCATATTAACGGTGATCGAAATACTAATCTCACAAAATTGATTTGAACACATAAATCCTGGTAAAAGGGGGCACCAAATACATATGCGCCACACAATTCTCATTTGATTTGTGTGAGGGCTATGATACTGCCCGGGTGTCTAGACCGAAGCAGGTCGTTTTCTTGGGGGGGGGTACACCCGGAGCCTTCGACCTAAAGGTTTGATCTACAAGGCAGTGGAGCATTGTAAGGAGATGCAGTCCCATGGTAGCCGGCGACCAACGATTGGTTCATATGCCATTTTGCCCGCTCAGGATACTGGGGCCTATGTGACCTATTGGTTTGGAATCAGGGTTTTTCAACTTCTTTAGATGGACTCTCCATATCCACCAACCCGGTTAAAGCGCCGGGAATTCGCTTTTCGCCATCTCAATTTTGTAAACAACAACCCTACCACGAGAAGGCACTGAGTAGGACTCCCCTGGCAGAGACTATATACGCGTATCCATGTGAGCATTTCGAGAGCGGACTTTCCCCACTCTCGGCTGTACCAGGGAATTCGGTGGCATTTCACAAAAAGAAACATGTTATATTTCTCTTATTATTATAATACTTAAAAATAAGGCCAGGATAGATAAAAATTGTTTAATCTGATTTACAGTTATATTTCTAAGGAATGCAGACTCGAAAGTCATATCAGACTATATGAAGAATATCCTTTTAATCTTAAAATAATTGGAGATTTTTAATGTTACCCAGGAAATGAATTAGACAAATGTGATATAGTTTTGATTTTAGAAGTACTGGAAACTGAACTGTAAACTTCGACAGATTTAATGTTCCAATCAGGATAAACATATTTGGTCATATTGATAATGAACGAAAGAACGGTTAGTTTTTATGCATATCATATATTGATATTAAATTGATTGTACATTACAACAATCAACAATGTTAAGTAAACAACTCAGGAACAATTTGAAAGGAAAACACTAGATACTTTTATCAATTATACCTTTACTTAAATTAAATAATAAAAGAAATTTCAACGAACATTAAAACGTTACAGACAAATAAGACATTGTGGATTTATGAATATGTTTTTTTAACATTATAAAGCACAACAACGAAAAATTTCAATAATGTTTAAAAAAAATCAAACAAAACCCTTGGAAACACTCGATAAATAGTTAAATTATGCTGAGTTGTATGTTAGAAAGATTCTGTATTTTATCTGTGATACAGAAAGGAAATGTTTAGTCTTGTTTAGGTCTTGTCATTGTACCTCGATAGATAATCCCATCTCGTCCAGGATCCATATTCCAGATACCCCAAGAAACGCCCCATACAACTAGAATCAGTGCTATGCTAGTCCATAGTGTAATTTGAAATAATTCAGCATAATCATCTCTGATATCTGGAGCTAAATTGAGCTTCTTTACGAATGCGGGATCCTGAAAAACAAGCAAATAAAAAAGACATGGACTTGGAGTACTAAACGCTATTTACATATTGAAAGACAAATAACACAGTTGAACTTTCCTCATATACTTGATATTTCATATAGAATTTTAATAAAATACTGAATAAAAATAAACAAGTCTTCTAAATAGCTTTACATATGTATGCTCAGTTAGTGAGGCTGCGTAGTTTACTCGCCTATTTTTCAAACAGAAATATCAGTAAATAATAATAAGGTATGATAGTAATGAGGTAAAGCTATAATATAATCGGCTTTAAATAGTACAATTTGTTTGTTAATAGAGCAAAGTGATTGCTAAAACCTGACATGCAAAGCTAAGTCAAATATACGGTAAAAAAGTGGTTGAAAGATAAGTCACTAAACTATTAGCCCATTGCTCTAAGGCAACAAAAAATAAAGCATCTTCAAATGAGTAGTAATCCAGGACATAATAGTCGCTTTTTCAGAGAACAACTTCGAGAAGGCAATATCAGAATGCAATGGAATCATACTATAATAACACTTTGCAACTATAAAGAGGATAATAGTATGTGCGGTATTCAAAAATTGAAAATACTTGATTAGTGTATATCGTTTACAATTGGTCGACGACTTAGTAGTGACCATTGTCTCGACCACCTTGACTTGGTAATTTGAATAGTCAATGACAAACAGCTTTCATTAAAATTAGGGAGAGAAAAGATAAAAGAATCATTGGTAAAATTTTATTGACAAAAAATTAAGATCATAAATTACAAAAGAAAGCGAACAAACAGATAAGGTTAAAAGGAGATCTTAATTTTGTACATTAAATTATTAAAATATGGAGTAAATTTGTGAAAAATGGGAAACAGTATGAACACTAAGCACAATGTACATGTAAGTATATCAATCTATGAAGGTTTATGTAAATGAGTCAATGATGAGAAAAAGAGTACATCTATAAAATTATCAAGAACGAACCATATGTAGAAGAGATCGATAAAAATCAAATTGATAATTTTGTTTAGCCTCTTCGGAATAAAATAAAACTTAACGATAATACGTCATATAATTATGAGAGTAAGAAAGTAAATAGCATTCTATTTGGAATTGGATTTGATTAATATATTATTATTATTATTCTTACTAATTATTCCATCATTATTATTATTATTATCATCACTGACAATGTTAAACAGTAAGTTCTATGATGAATTCCATTTTCATACCAATAGACTGATTCAATTCAATTTGTTTAGTAAATGATTCAATTGAAGTTGGTGGAAAATTAATGAATATATTTGAAAATGGTACAATACACGATCCAATTATATCTAAATAGTAATATAGAGTAAGATTAAATTAATACAGTGATGCTTTATAAAGTGTCCATAGAATAAATGAGCATATATTAAAAAATATAGATATTTATAATAGTACTATTACACACATAAATTATATTGAAAGTGTAATTAGTTAAAACAGCATAGGACTCAGGGTAAATTTGTGCATTGGCTCAACACAGCGAGATGACATTAATAAGGCGCATAGAAAAAAGAGGTCGGCATAATTGTGTATTGTGCCAGTAATCAAGAAAAAAGATTAAATATATGAGAATATGATTTGTACAGAAGGAATGAATTTGTGAGATACAAATTACGATATTATGTTGAGAATGAATATCTAAAGGAACACAAAGGATGAATGTATGCGGCCTTCTGGGACTGACTTTGAGAAATGTCTTTACTGACTGATCAAGATTATTGTACAGATTTTAATCAAGAACTTCATATGACTTAGTCCATGAGTGTTAATGAGTTTGAAGATTAATACTCTCTATATGATTTGGAAAAAATAACTCAACAACTAAGTATAAATTTGTGAGCTAATGATATTATACGCGCTAAATGCAAATATAAAATGTGTAAACCAGCCATATAAAATTCTACATTCGTTTTTTGTTACGAATTCTTAAAATATGTATTTCCAAACAATTGCACTAAAATGCTTAATTCAGTGATGTTATTCAACGTCAATTACATTGAAAATCAAAGTTATTAATTTTAAACCAAAGAAGTAGGTTGAAGATATTGATATAAGAAGTGGAACAATAAAAAAAGAACAGCAAAACAAAATCACCTACTTGAATTAGTAAATGGTAACGATTTGAAGGCAGTGATATGTAAACACTTTTCTAAAGATTCTGGTATCAGAAAATTTAACGTTTCAGAAGTTTTAAATTCTATTAATGATTGATTAGCAAATATTTGACAAAATTTCCACATTTGATCAGTAATACTGATCTTGAAGTGAACTTCAAATTGATCTGAAATGAAATAAATGTAGAAGAAAAACAGACTAACATAATATATTTATCTAAATTATTAATAAGATAAAAGAAGTGTTTTGTTTAATGAATTATTGAAGTGATAAAATGATGAATAGTCTTCTATGTGCCAACATTTTTAAACAGTACGAAAAACAAACTGAAATAAAATGAAAAAGGGGTGAGACTAAACAAAATATGAATAATATTTAGGGTTATTTATTTGTTAAAACAAAAAAATGTACAGTAGCTCATGAAGTGCACTTAATTCAGCGACAATTAATTCAGATGAAAATAAAGAAATTCAATCGTTATAATTAACAAATAGATAAGTGGATATCTGCAGCGGTATTAAGTTGCCAAATTTTGTGTTTTGGTTTTTTATAAAACAAAATTTGATACCTATTGGACTTTCCTTTTGCTAACTAGATTCTGAGAATTCAGCAACTGTGATAATCTACCATGAGACATCCCAGAGGTTGGTATTTTGTAAATATGCTTCACATACTTTTTGTTTTGGTAAGAACAAATTATTTGAGTGTTTAGATCTAAAGCTTCAAAGACTGAGAGTATTTTATAATTTAGAGCATACGGTTTAGTAGTTTATAAGAAATAATTACCAAGAATACAAATGAGTGTCAATAAGATCAGTAAACTTTACACATCTTCAAGTCTACATCAAGAAAATAGTACTATACAACTTCAAATTTGGAAAATAGTCGAGCGAATAATAAATTGTAATGTATTCGAAATAAGATTAGATAGATATCCTGATTTGCTAAGAACGTCGAATGCTGAAATAACCTTAGTTGATAAACCATCCTGTCATAACTTTGGAAAGCTAAATCACGTGGCCGCGGACAATAGTTCGACTGTTTAACCAAGATTAGTACAAATACAAACCTGGATGAAGTAATTTAAAATTTAAATTGAGTCAAATATATATGATGCATTAGATGTGCTATCTGTCTCCTCTCACTAATCAGACACAGCATAGATTGTTAAGCTACATTACATTTTCTAGAAATATCGCAAATTACAAGCAAAATTAACAGTTATGGGTTATACTAGCTGGGTGATTGTAAGAAAACAATGTAGTGAATCAGTGATTATTGGAAAGGGTTTATTTAAAAAATATCGGATTACTCTTCATAAACATTACGAGATACCTTGTGAGTTAGTGCAAACTTTTGAAACCGTAAACAGTAAATGTTGTGGGTATTCATTTTTCAATGCTTTAAATAAAAGTGTAAAAGAAAAAGAAAACATCAAAAAGTGAGGATAACTCAGTATTTAGAGAATAAATGTTAGCAAGGAGTCGTTGAAAGGAAACAAAAACGTATAGGTGGGTTTGGATTGTCTAATGGTGGTGGGAAAGTTAATAAAGTTTAGAGTTAATCAATATGAGGTATACTATTCAATTTACTGGATTAGTACCACTACTATTATTAATATTAGTAATGTTAGAGTTAGATATAGATCGTACATTCGAAATATCTGCCTGATTTTCGAATAGAACAATTAAAACACAGCATAGGATTGATCCAGATCTCAATGGACAGTCAAACAGATTAGTGTAACGTTATTTGTCACGCTTTCAATGATGAGGTATAATGTTATACCAGGCGTTTTCAGTGATTTTCCCATTCGTTTAAGGGATGAGTACTAGATACTAAAATATAATTACATCAAAGATTTCATTTTAAGCGTCTGGAGTCATGCACACTTATCTGCTATGGATATGTCAGTATAACGTAGCCGAAAATCCAGGATCAATACATACAAACAGATTGAAAACTAGAGCTTGAAATGAAATCACTAGTGAAAACTATACTCTGATAAGGCAGGAGTCACTTACTTGGTAGGGGAAAAATGGACGAAAGTACTGGACATAAAACATTATTATGACGATGAGAATGCGACAGATACCGTCAGCTACAAACTGTCACATAGGTGACTACCAGGGAAAATTATTTGGTTTACTTATGTATATTAAGTTGACATGTCTATCAATTTCTTTGTTCAATATATTATTGACTAACACCTACGCAACAAATGGACGCGAAGTATGTATGTTACATGGTTTCTAAAATTAGAACTGAATCGTGAAAAGAAACAGATTAATTGACGAAGTTGACCAGAAAAGAACTAATCATTTATTTGACCAAACTAAGGAATATGACCATAATTTTGAATGTCGGAAAGGAAATATAAGTAAATGCGGGGTAGAAAAATAACCTTGAATATCAACATTGAACAAATATGAATATCTATGACGAATGATGGTTTTAAATTTCATAAGCTATTTATTTTCACTACAATATGATTTAATGTGTACTATTTTCCTTAATTAGAAACGGAAAATTCAGTGCCAAATTTCCAACAAACTTTGAAATGAATATCTGTTTGATGTGTAAGGTTCCAACGGAAATAAATTTTAACTTATTGGCATTTGAGTCCTGAGGTTCGTAAAGTTCATTAGTATTCGATCTTGATATAGTCGAACATATTTAACTCCATTGAATAACACAGACAGCTTGTGTCAATGATATTAATTATGGTCTTAGTGATTAAAAATGATGAGGGTTTTATGCGATGGAGGCGGTCAAAGTGTTCGACTTACATATTCTCAACGTTAGTCTAACTACTTTAGGTTGGGGAACAAAGCATTATCCCTAGATCACATAATTAGAGTGACGGAGGCCAAGTAAACGAATTTGTACTTGATAGTTTAGAACGAGTTATGTAAAATAATGATAAAAACGAAACAAATTTTAAGTTAAGCAGAACAATCCAATACATAACGGAATATGTCAGCGAAAAATTCTTTTAACACTTGTTGGACAAACTGAGACTCGGGAAAGTGAGAAAAAGAATATGCGTTTAAATGACTACGTTGG
The DNA here is from genome assembly GCA_944470205.2 of Schistosoma margrebowiei. NCBI lineage: Eukaryota > Metazoa > Platyhelminthes > Trematoda > Strigeidida > Schistosomatidae > Schistosoma > Schistosoma margrebowiei. The sequence goes on from OX104024.1 coordinate 43,404,743, forward strand.
ATGTGTTACAGCTTGTAATTATGTTACGTAATATTAAAAAAAGCCATATAGAAGATTTAACTTACATGGTGAATAAGAAGGGTGTGAATTAGACAAATTGCTTCCAGCTTTAATTTGATCTCTCAAAATTAACACCCAAAGATCACTATGTGATTTATATGCAAAAAAAATAAGAGGATGTTTGTACACACACGTAAAGAAAGATAATTTACTAATTCTGTATTTACGTTAATATCATTATTGATCTGTTGGAAATGCTATCATTGCCAGTGGACATCTTTAACTTCAGTAAACTTCCGAAATAATCTAAATAAATCAGTTCATAATGTAAAACTACAAAGTCTAAACATATGAACAACCGTCTATACTGAAATATCCTTATACACTTACTAGGGAACAATTTCAAGAGGTGAGAAACTATGACAATTAATGTTCAATAGTATCTGGTCTGAGACAAATTTCACCAGCTAATGAATAATTGACACAAAATATCCCTAGCAGATTCGAGTTAGAAACGTAAACTATCGGATGTCAATTCAGTTGAGCAGTTATGATGTGTGAAGCCTGAAGGTCCTGAGTCCAATCCCTTTCGGGATCATGAATACGCAACTTCAGAGGAGTCCCACATTACGACAAAACAGTTATCTAGAGATTCCTGTTTTACAATGGTTGTTGAAAGTCCGTGATGTAAAACTACGAAATGACACCAGTGTTGAAACCTCAGGAGTAAAACGTTTCAGACCATAAAATTTATCTTACTGAGATTACAACGATTCCAGATGTTAAGAGGATCATCGATTTATATTAGATTACTGATCTGGTAAGAATTAGGACTTGATGACCAGGGTTAATATAAAATGACCTCATAAGTTACACATACACTTGACAAAAAAACTTAATGAAAATATGATCCGAGTCCGATGTTTTCGACTGGCTACCATCAAAACAAATAACAGCACAGTGTATAAACTAAATAAAAGTTATAAAATTACCAAATTTCATTCGATGGAGCCCTTAAAGTCACTATAGGTTGCCAAGAATTTCTTCGTTTAAATAATGAGAATACATTTGTCGTTGAATATTTTACAATTTCAGATTGACGTCTAATATTAATATTGGGATTTTCAATTGATTCAGCTAATGTAGAAGTGGATACTGATCGTACAAGTTCATCATTTGTAGATTTATTGTATGGTGCTGATTGAGGTGTTATTGAATAACTACTAAAAACTGAAGATGTTGATTCAGTGCTTTGTCTGAATGAACCTTTAAATACATATATCTAAACGAATTACAATAAGAAACGTTTAATTAAAGACGAACGCATTGAAAATAAATGCTATACTGTTTCTAAAATAACAAGATACGAATATTCGTCAATATTAGAACGAATAGTTTGACAAAAATTGAGCGCAGACTATAGAGAAGTCATTAAATGTGAAAATTATATTTAAAATAATTTCAGTGATTGAGATTTAAACAATTTCGATTCATTCTACAAACTTGTCTGGACTCCTTCAGAGTAATAATCAAAATCAAAATTATCAAAGAAATATGTAATGCTTAACAATTAAATCAAATATTTACTGTGATAATTCCAATCATATTTAGATGTTGACTCTAGTAAACAGGATAATATGAGTCAGTTATATGAGAATATGAAAACTCACATTGTGAAGAAAAATGAATGAAAGAACCATGTGTGTATGTGTAAGCTTGAGTTCTTAATAGTTGATATTAGGTGTTAATTTGTTTTTACATGAAGTAACAATAAGAGTTCAGTTTGAAGGTTGAAATTGTTTCTGAATTGTCGATGTTTGTTTAGATCAACCGAGGATTTGCGAACATTTTTCAAACATTGTTTGTGTTCTTTCGACCTCACATCCAATCGTATTGGCATTTCCCCCACACAAGCTATATTACAATCATGACAGTTGATTTCATAAACATTCTGTTGTACTTTTTCCTCTGAATGGCTATTCTTAATTTTCACTAACGCTGATCTTATGGTGTCACAAGCCCGAAAATACACTCTTATGTCATGTTTGTTTAATTTATCCTCAAACGGGAAGTGTTGATGAAGTACAGTAAACATTTATGTAACTTATTTTCTAAAAACTAAAAATCGCAATACATAAAGTATCAAGTAAATAATATTTTATCATGACAACTCGATCTTCTACTTTTTAAAATAACTCGAAATCCCTGATCGACCCTATGGTAAACACTTCTATTTACATATACTTGAATCAGTATCGTCAAAATATTTAACACAACGTTGCAAATAATTCACTGTTGTTACAAAAGACAGAAGTGAAAGATCGTTAGTTGTTACAACTACACAATAGACTATAAAATAAAGCAATGACTGGGATGACTGCACAGAACATTTACTCACTGAAATAACTCTCAATTCACAACCGATAGATTTTAAAGACTAAATGATTTAATACATGATCTAAAGAGTTAAAGCTTGCATTTGAATGTATAAGCATTCAATCCAGATAATATAACTTATCAGACAACAACAAGTGAATGCCAAAAAACAACCAATAATCCCCAACTTTGGTAATTCGTTTCGAAATCCTCATTCCCCCTGCTTCGTTACTCACCGATCATCCGATAAACAACTGAAAAAATATTAAAATTTTATATATAAATAACAGAGATCACAGAAAATTGGGAAAAGTGAAGTGTTGGGTTCCAAATCGTTGCCAGGCTTGCATTCGATCTGATACATAAGGATGTAAGAATTAGAAAATAGTTGTCCACCCTTCGTTCTTTTGATGTTTTTTGTAACGATGTCAGTTTTTGATGGAAGAAGAAATCTGAAACGTATTCGAAGTTCGCCGCAAAACCATATTAATAATTATAATGACGATAATTAATGGCTTTCTTAGTTCCTTATTATGAATTTTGTGAAAACAAAAAAAATCTCAGCACTAATCGTTCAATATAACAACGAATTTCTAGTTAGTATGGTTTCAACCTGTAATCAATTAAATAAACAATTTATACTCAAAATGGTTCCACAGTCAAATTCTGCCGTTCATTTTTTAATGATGAAAGTATTCTACAAGTTCGGCTACTTTACTTTTTATTCTACATGAATTTTAATGTATTTATATATAGTTCTTTTTCTTCTTCCAAGGATAGAGAATAAAGAAGATAAATCAATAGTTACAAATGAGCTCCATAGCATTAAAGATCAAGATAGGTTATAGGCTGTTTATAATTACTCGTGAGTACACACAGTTAACATTCATAATTATTCGAATTTAAAACACGTAATTTATTTGTAATATTTAGTACAGTACAAATGAACCAAATGTTTGAACAGAATGTCAAGTGTGCATCAAAAAAGTTATATTACACACATTCACTAATTTGTTTATCGATCGTATTATAAACTAAAATATATTACGTAAATTTCGCTGTGCATATTCATAACAAACAAACCATTGGTTAGTATATATATATATACTCACATACACTTATATTCAAAACAAACTACTTATTGATACTTGTCACTAAGAGATTTACTATGATTAATAAATAATTTATTCACATAGTTATTTGCGTAGAAAGTAAAAATTACACTTATTATAACCAATCAGATACTACTCACTTGATTCAATGCTAATGGTTCTTTGTATAATATAAACGACCATTTTATTTCATTCAATTGATTTGTAGACGGAAATTCAAATAACCGTCCATTAGTATTATAATTTGGTGTAGTTAAAATCAAATACTTGTTGAATAAGAAACAAATAAATTCTCGATTGTTTTTAGCCTGAGAAAAATAAATGATAGAAAATTTATGTTAAAAATACATTTTTGCTTAAAAATAGTGATTTTTATAAGGATGAAGGTTGAGACATTTAACTTAGTATATACATTTTGTTTTACAACGGAAAATTAACATGCAAAAACATCATAACATAATCCGGCATGTGAAGGGGATGATTTCACCTTAATTACTCTAAAAGGTGACTCAGGAGACAATTTCAGCGCAATTGAAATCAATCACTAGCATACACATAATGAATAACACAAAGAATATATAAATGAAAGTAACTATGATAGGGGTATTAAGAAACAATATTAAAGACAATAACAGAACACTGGTTTATCTGTGGCATATCAAAATATAATGGCAAAAACAGATGTTTTTATTCATAGTTGAATTCATGAGTCGATCTAAGCGAGACCACTATTGAAAACCTGGAAGCACTGGACGGCCGTTTAGTCCTAGTATGGTGTTTTTTAATGAATAAAGCTAAAAAATAGTGATCGTTAGATCAAATGAATTTGTACAAGACAGTATGCTCAGAAACTTGAAATTATTTCAAAGTAGCGATGAGAAACATTTTATAAGTCGAAACAGAATACTAACGCCGTAGAGGAACATGACAATTCTTCAAGTTATAATCATACAATAAAATAAAAAGATCACAACTTACTTTATAAAGTGTACCACAATGAACTAAACATGGCCTGTCATGAGGATGTTGAGCTGTATTATCGGATAACCAATCTAAAAGCCATTTATCAGCACCAATCAACCGTGAACGGAACCAGTCGATACGATTAGGGTTATCTTTAGATCCAATTGCATGATCGATTGACTTTAAAAGAGCAGACATCAAATTATTCACCTTAACAACTTCATCGTAGTCTGGACATGAAATAGGCGTATTTGTTGCAATCTAATTTAAGAAAGAAATGAACACTAGATATAGAAGTTAAATGACATCATATATCGACGTTATATTACAAAAGTATATTCAACCTATAGCAAAAAATACACAAATGCAAGACGAAAAAAACTTCAATGTAGAAATTCGATTAATTTGAATGACTTTTCTTATTGTACATATTAAGTTTTCGTTACTCTGTAGCATATTGTTCATAATTTAAACAATCATATTATACAGTGTCAAATAATTAAAATTTACTATAACGACGGTTTAAACGAGGAGGACGAAAAATCTGAGTTTGAACTGCATTCGGAGTTATCTCCTTTTTTGTATTAGCCTTTATTGTCATACTTACAACACACCATAAGTCAAAGTATCAACCATAAAGGTTTCGATGGTAAAGTCTCGAGGTTAATGAATAAGGGTCCTCCAGACTTCTAGGCATACGGATGAAATCCACAGACGTAAGCTAAACAACTGAAACTTTCATTTTGAGTAAAGTTGTATGAAATGACATCCCTCATGACTACAAAACAGTACTTAGTACGTAAATATTTACAAAAAATGCATATCTTGCAAATCTATGTAAGCAAGTGGTCCATAATGAATAATTTCATCATTTGAAATCAGTATGATCGATCTATTTGAAGTAAACTATTATGAAAGTGAAATGACCTAATCTAACAAGCGCTGATGGAAACAACAAGGTGTGCATAATGATTTACAAACAAGTATGTTGTGAAAGTGTCATATTTGGCAGAAGAATTAACACATTATTCTGTTTTTTAATATGCATAACTTTATTCACGACAAAAACCATCATCCGACCAACACCTATACTATGATTCAAGTAAAAAATTAAAAACTCAGTAACCTTATCACATATTGAGACGATGAACACAATACATCCTTCATACATTAATCATAAGATGAATTTCAAGAAAAATCTCGATCTTCTTTGGGAATCCCGTCACTGAGCTTACTTGCATCCCAATAACGCACTACTACCTGCTTCGAACACTAGGGAACAGGCAATAACTATTCCAAAAAGCATTATAATCAGGACTGGGTTGATGAATCTTCATTGGGAGATAGGGTGGTCAAATGATATCTATAAGAATAGAACTCTGAAGTCTTAAGAGATGGGCCATTTCAAATAACGAGTATCTCTGTCAACGACTATCGTAAAATATCAACTTGTAAACGTAAGTAAACAATATCAAGACATTCATTGAAAATGTTTATGCGGCAATAGAGAATGATTACGTATTTCGTAAATATCAACAATAGGAAAACACAAATCATGCAATTAATAATTTCTGATGAGCATTTTAGCTTATTTAAGAGATTTTGATGTGACATCTATGTATATGACTCTTTAATAATGTATGATTATAAAACATACCTTTTCAACGATTAATTTATATTTTGTTATACGTTGCATTGGTTTCAATAGATATGAAGACAGGGGTAAACCTTTCGTTTTAGTATTTTTTTCAAATATTTTTACCAATTGATTTAAACGATAATTAGATGATAGACAATGTTGTAAAGTTTCACATGCAACACGTTGTTGCGTACAATATAGACGATAGACTTTAAATTTAATCATCTACAATGTAAATGAAATAAATCAAAGACAATGATTAAGACAAAAATGTTGAAAGAATTTAAATAATCTAGAGATATGATATACAGTTAAAAAAAGAAACACAGAACATAGACAATGCTTGTAATGCAGAATAACAGTTATAAAACATAATTTCCAGCATAAAAGACTACAGGGAATCCTAATGACCATCAACGTACAGAAATCAGTAAGAACTGTTGTTAGATGGAAGGATTGAAGATCGTTTTTATTAATGGTTTTATTTTACGTACGTACTCATAAAATTAATTTTTTAGTGGTGATCAATTTCTTTTATTGAGTAGCTATCATTTCATGACAGTTGACGAGGACAATAATGCATCAGAGTTTGAAGGGATATGATTAAAAGCTTTAGCTATCTGCCAACTTCTGACGTTCTTTATTACTGTTGTACAGTTGTACGCTATGTGTTTGTGATAATGTACCAATTGTACGAGGGTAGCTTAGATAAAATATTTCTTGATCGTATATAATTCGATGGCAATTGGTTAATTTCAGCAAGCTTTAATATTGCTGAATCGACAACATCAAAATGATAAGATAATCTGGAAAATACTGACAATAAGGAATAAAAAAACACTTACATACATGTTTTAAAAGGATTTGACTAATCGACTGATCAGATGAATCGTTTTTAACATAATCATTCAAATCACTAAGAAACAAACAAAATAATAACAAAAATGATCTCATTGATAAAACAAAACGATCCTTTACGATGACAACTAATTAAACAAATAGTATAAAAATCAAAGTTCAGTTAAAAAAGAGAAAAAAAACCCAACTATGAATTGATCGAATGTCTCTGATCAATCGATCTATTAACGAATTTTTGAATAACAACCGAGAAGTCACAAGATTACGTTCTCTTGTACAATGACTGAATAAGTGATAATTCGAATGATTAAAATCAACTGTTGTTGGTGCTACTTGATTCAAATTTATAAAGTGAACTAGTTATATGAAGAAAAATAAAACTTACATCTCTCTCTGTTACTTCCAATATTAATATAATACTAATTTAAAATAAGAAAGTTACCTATCTACCTATCTCTATATTTTTCTCTCTCCCTCCATATATATGTATATCAGGACAGTGATATAGATAAAGTATTTCGAAGCAATTAATAATTAACATATACGATTGATAAAAAGTATTGAGATTAGTTTATTTATTCTAATCCATTGGGAAATAAAAAGTGATGACTACTGGAGCGGATCAACACAGAGTTAGTAGTGAAAGATGTGGTTAAGTTTCTGCTACGTTTGAAAGGGTTACGATATCTTCTAAAACTGGCGAACGGAGTGAAAGACAGCAACACAACAACAGGACAAGCTAAGCTATCCCACTGACCCGCAGCTCTGTTATCTAGAGGGAAAATATCAGATTCAGTCGAGGGAAATGAATATTCCACAAGCAATTGGAAGCACGAACAAACAAACAGAGAACTCATGCGCATATATACAGCACAAAAATGTCCATGGAAAACTGTTATAACGCTCGGATACCCCCCAGTGTCTATTCTACAGGACTTCAACACAATTCAAACAAAGAATACGTGACTAGAACGTAAGTATATTTCCGCACCAAATTTCCAAAGTAAAATTACAAAAAAGAGAAATTTACTAGGTGATTTCTGGGGATATAGCATCGAAGTCTTGTATCCCGTTAGCACAGTCAGATGAGATTAAGACAGTGAATACAAGAAATGAGACTAGACATATATATAAAAAATATACTGTAAATGATCCCTAGGGATCATTGATAAATAAACTGAATTATTTAGCTTACTGACAAAATTCAGTCGAAGTATCGATCAACTCATTCCAATGAGGGAAAATATCGTCCAATTGTTGCAAAGTTAACATTTTTGATGCTTTCATTGGTTTATAGAAAACCTAATGTAAACCATAAATAGAGAGAAAATTTCATAATTAACAGTGAAGTAATTAGAAATCCCAGTCAATGAATGAATGTTTACTTGTAATTACATGGTCAAGATTGTCGCAACTATTTTGATGATTAAGTAAATAAACAAGTACAGCTTTGTTGAAATCTGTCATCATATCTTAAATCTAATACGGAACATAGTTTTTTGTGTTGTGTTCGATAACATCGTCTTATTCCAAGATAAAATAAATCAAGTGTTATAAGCGGATTGCACATATGGCTTAATAGACGTTCAACGTATGTAACTTATGCAGTGAAATAACCATGAAATATGCGACTGATTCATTGATTAATTAACAAGCTACTCGTGATCTTCACTAAAGAACAAAAGAAATAACAGTATAACAAAATATAGTCTGCGTTTATTAATTTTTAATTGTAAAGTGATGCTTTGAAACTAATTCATGTGTATATTTTATCATGAATACCAATTCATTTAGCTTTAACACCAGTTAATATCAATTGTGCATATTAACATGTAAAAAATATACCACATAATAGTTTGCTGCAGCAAAATTTCAAAAAACCAGTATTGAAATTCAGAAAAGTATCGTTGACGCATGACAATGACTACTCAGTTAACATTTAACTATTTATGATATATTAGATCACATAATTACAACAAAGGATATGGTCAATTTTGAAGTGAAATCTATTAAACTTGTAAACTTAGATGTTTCATATATTACACAAATGAAATATAAATATGAACAGTTTCAAACATTTAAATAAAATATGGAGACAAAAAAAGCAATTTGAACAAACTTACATCTCTCACTTCAATAAGACTATTATTATAGGCTAATTCAGTGTTGATAAGTTCTTCAATAGCAAAATCACGTTCACGTAGTTTTCTAGAAATATCACTATCCACTTAAGATGAAAAATACATAAAAATAATACTGAAAATAGTAGAAAAATTGTACGAAATACCTAAGACGAAATTGGAAAGTACATCTAAAGATAATTAAAATCTAAAATAGTGAAAAAATTATCTAATTATTAATTTTATTTACAAAAAAAGACAAGAACTTATCTTACATAGTTATTGTTGATTATCTGCATTCGATGTCTCTGTCATTTTATGTTACACTTATTCATGAAGTTCGTCGGTCAGTAGAAGAAAGTTACATAAGATATAATGGATGACACAAGATGAATGATGAGAGATGCAATAGATGTTATACAAATAGTCAGACAAGTATATATTATACACAGTGATGGTTATGATAATGGCTTTAATAAAAAAGGTGGAAAAATGCATAGAAAACAAGTAATAATCTTCAAGTACTAAAACAAAAACTAGGAAGGAGTTGACAAAGTCTACATTTAAATTCGAAATTACTTAGTAATCAGCACAACTAATTCTTATGAGTATTGAATTAGGAGCTATAAAGGTCAACCATGTAACATTTCATAATCAATACTAGTGTATAAATGGAAAACCACATACAGTTTATAATTTGAATAATCCTCTACAAAAACTACGTGATTGGCGAAATCACTGATTCATTCAGCAATTAAAAAACAAACGTTCATCACAACAATTAAATCACTTTTAGAGTGAGAAAAAAATCCTAAAAAGATAATACTCCACAAAAAGAACGCGAAACGAAATGAATAAGCTTAATGTCATATGGTCAGTAATAGTAGTAACCACAGCAACAAACGATTGAATATTAGCAGCTGCGATTAGCACAAACATCTATTCCGAAGATCAGGTCAAATAAAAACATAAACCTGTGTATATAAATGAAATATAATGGTTTATGACATCAAACTAGTGGAAAAAAACTGCAAAAACAGAACAAACAATCACATATTGTGATAATTACGTAAGTATAAAATTGTGAATAAATTTGAATTCACCAAAACTTCAGGCAACCGATCAGCAAATAGGTAAAAGAGATTCAATTATTTTTTTTTGAAAAAGACAACTGGAAATAAGAACTGCTAATACATGGAAACTATTTTAGTGTAAAGATATCATTTCCTTGGTCATATATACTCAGCAAATATTTGACGGCATTGATATTCACTAATATGTCAACACAGTACTAAAATTACACAAGTAGTGGTCAATTAATGAGAAAAACACTATTTCGTATGAGTATCGATTGGTGGAACTTTGTTAGTTGTCTCGATAACCGATGAGATGATTGCTGAAAAAAACTATGGTTTATAAAATGTATAATTTCATGACTTTTTGTTTAATTTCCGCAATCAACCTGTCACTGGAATGTATCCGTAAAATAAAGTACAGAAAAGCCAGCTGTTAATAAGTGAATACTGTAGCCAGATTTTCTTTGTAGTAGAAGCTTATAATTGCTGATAATTCTTTTGAGCGTAGGTATAAATAAATGAATGTTAATGAAATATCTAATTTCTACAGAGAAAATTATTCATTGTACTAAATGTTTTGTTTCAATGATTATGATCTATTTTGAGCTTGCCTTTTAACAACTAATCGGGAAGACAAACTTGGTATTAGATAAATGGTAAATAATTATATATTTGTCATAGCCTAATGATATAGATATCCTAACATGGCTAAGAATGCTCTTTCAATGAGAAAATTAATAAGTGAATTAAATTAACACATGTTTAAATAGTATAGTAATTTAATTCAGTGCCTGCTCCTATGTTGCGACTGACTAAGTAACTAATTTGATTATTTATTGTCTGAAGTCGCGATCTACCTTCCATTTATTGGGATATTACAAATGTGTCATTATTTTATCACTAGTTAATTACACAAATATATTAATTTTTTACAACTGATTGATCACTGGGTGGTGATCAATGTTTTGTGTGTCAAGTCCTTCTTAGTGCAGATCGAATGTTATCGAGTGCCAAATAGCACGAAACCCGGGTCCAGGGTTTCCTGTTGACTACTTCCAGCCACCATCTTATATTAACTTTCCGTATATGATAAGTAAACAGACTCTAGAATATACACTAATCATTATATGAATGGTTTTGACTTATCACTAAGTATTGCAACTATGTCACCAGTTACAAAATTTTACTGGAAAATGTATTCAGTAATATTAAGTATTAATAATATTATCATATCTGTTATAAAGATTTCTAACTGTTAACAGTTAGAAATATCACTGAAGACCTAACAATACAGGGAATTTCTGTTATTCTACTTTGTAACAATGTAACAGTGAACATTTCTCAATAAATATTAGGTAAAATCGTTAACAATGTAACTGGAAATAAGATAGGGTGTATTCACTCGAACGCAATATAATAATTCACATTCTATATTATCGGAATTTTGTGACAAAATTAAAATTTGCCGCTGCAGGAGAGCATTAAATTTCATCAAGAATTTAAAAGACTTCAGGAGACAAGTTAACAATGTAGAACTCATCTTCAAGCAAGTTGTCAGTAGCCAAAGATTAATTCGACGTTTTTCCAATTAGAACAAAGTTTACCAAACATTCATTTTTTTCAAATTTAAAAATGCGAACTTCAAATAAAATATGAGAACTTTGACAGTTATTCCTGTGTCCAGCACAATGTTTATTGGCTGAGATATGGATTACATTTTGTTTATGCATTAAAGTGTATGAGAAATTAAATAAATAAATTTAGGGATTAATACAATGGGAGGGGGATTAAAGATAAACGACAATAAAATATTAGTACGTTTTACTGTAAAATGGCACAAAACACCAATAAAACAAACAATAAACAGTAAAAACATTACTAGGGAAACAATAGTTTATAAAATGCAACTGACAAGTAAAAAGTGATTTCATTTTAGAATATTATAGGCTTTCTTTTAAAAGATAAGCTCTAATGATGAATTAATTAGTTTAATGAGAAAAAGCCCAATGAATTCCAATAATCGTTAAAACAGACAACTTGAAGAGGTAGCTTTGTCGCAACCATCTATAACTTATTATGAATTAAAAGTTCAGCAAACGTTTTATAGAATAGATGAACTATGGTCAACACTAGAATCCAGAACGAAAGTTTAGTCGTAACTGGGACTTATCAGCAGGATGGATTCCCATTCTCATATTGATTTTAACACAGAGACTGGAATCCAATGTCTTTTACTTTGAACACCAACGGAGTATCCATTGAGTCAATGAATCCGGATAGCCACTAACATATTCACTGAGTATGATGCTTATATTATATATCAATGAGATCATTTAAATCCTCACATATAATATGTTCACTAAATGTTCCTTTCTAAAAGTGGTTTATTGTATCCGGTGATGGGGGTCTGTGATTCAAGATGTAGGTACTTAATTCACAATTCACGGATATAGTAGGAGTATCAGAGTTGTCAATGTCATGAACAATCAATCTTACACTTTATAGCTCCTTGCTGCTAAACAGAGGATAGTAAAGAAAAGTATTCATTTTGAATAATAATTACTAATATTATTTTGCTCATACTACTTTAAATATAAAAACTTTTACACATTGAAGCTGAAATAAAGAAATATGTCATTTGGATTAGCATAATAATAATAATAATAATAATAATAATAATAATAATAATAATAATAATAATAATAATAATAATAATAATAATAATGTCATTAACCGTAGTATACAATGCATTAATTAGGAGCAGTATATTTTGTACTGTGTTGTACAAGAAAAAAATAACAACAAAGATGAGATCTAACAACTTCCAAAGATCGACATGATAAAATTACAACATTTTTTAATAAACAATCATGCAGAATTCGTCAAAACAAACATATATCTTTAGAATATATATATGCATACATCTCATATATACAACTATTTCATACATATGCATAGATAAGTTACACATTGTGTATAGATCATGTAACTTTAATTGTTTTGCAAACAGTAACTGAACAACTAATCTATGTGGCTGTGCATTTTATGAACGAAATCATCCTACTTATAAATTGAGAGAATGAAAAATAAAAGTATTCTTTGGTAATTTCATTTTCTTTGAAACTTTCGAAATACATTAAGAATAATAAAAACAACAGACCAAGAAGAATGAAGAGCACATATCTAAGTAGTAGTAGTGCAAGAAAGCAATGTTATTGATAAAACCGGTTGTCACAACGGTGATCACAATAATGGAAGTGTGCAACAGACCAAAATAACGACGACAATAAGAACAATAATAAGTGACAAAATCCATAAAACAATGAAGAAGTACCAATAATTATATATCAATGAATACATCCAGTTATCAATGATCTGTATTAATTACTTAACAAAATAAAGTAGATTAGATGGTTAGTAACGCATAATGCAAGTATATATCATAGAGTGGTTAGCGTGCACAAACATACACATATAATTAGGTTAGCAAACATTGACACCGAAACAAGTTGATAAAAAAAAAGAAAACATGAGCAAAGCAAACAGAAAGTATAAGCGTACAAGCAGATAAGTTGTATGTTCGATTAGAAGGATTTATAGTTTGTTATTTTGAAAGAAAAACAAAACAAAATTACAATCATTGCATTAAATAACAGAAAAATACATACATATATACATATATGAATTACCATTACAATATCAGCGCATATTGACGTGTGATTCACATAGAAGTATTAACCAGAAGTCAATGTTGATTGATGTAAGGCGGATTTACACAAATACATAGACAGATAGTGAGAAATTACGGAGATCACAGGATTGAATTCGAATTTAGCAAGATATAGATAATAAAGAATCAATAAAAAACAAAACAAAAAACATTGAGAGAACTGAAATAAAACTCATCGAGAAAATGTTCGATACTGTGGGAAAGGGCAGGACTGAGTGATAAATTTGTGATAATCAACAAAAGTGAATGAAATCACTGAATTTCTCGTGTTCCGATTGATGTGTGTCTTTCATCTACTAATAAAGTGATTTATGTGTATAATAATACTGTTGTACTGATTGTACTTGCAGAATGACATGGCTCAAAATCGTTTCCAATGGCGCAGGTGCATCTACTCTTTATGTTCTCCTAAATTTTGATCTCCTGATTCCCCCTTGTCTCTTTCTTTTTCTCTTCCCAAGTTTATTTCACTGTATTATACTCTTTAAGTAACATCTCCAAACACTAATCATTCCGATTATTGCTTATACTCTTATTACCTCCACCACTACGGTATTTGAATCGACCACTGCATCTCTGTGCTAATGTGGTGTGGCAACTCGCACTGATGTACGTACGTACGAAGTTCTACGTTGTTACTGACTGACTTGCAGTAACTGATACTGACATAATAAAACATTATACACGCAAGAAAAAAATCTATTGAATAATACGTCAAATACACTACAGAGTTTAAATGAGAAGAGCTTGTTTGACGGAGTCAGTAGAATAAGCCAACCACCCGACTTTAAATAAACTCAACGACACACGACAAATAGATGGATGTAACTGATTCATAAGATAAAAAAGTAATTTAAAATGGAGAATATTCATATCAAAGAATGGGGATTTCGGAGATGTTGTGTTCGCTACGTTTCTTTCAAAGACATGTGCTGGCGATGATGTCTAAAAAGACAATAAAAGTTTTGAGAACAAACCGCCTAGTCTAAAGAACACATCTCCAAAAAGCATTCAAAACTTGAATATCTAAAGATGAGACACTGTAATATTGTCAGATTCACAAGAATAACGATTGAATTCATTTAAATAACGCACCTGGAGTACAATTGAGTCAGAATACAGTTTTATTCTGTCATTTTTGCTGGCTAAAATGAAAAAAGTAGTGTTCTGCGACGAAGATATTACTTCATCATCCTGATGACCCATTAAGTAAAACGCATTAAGTCAAGATGGAAAAAATTACAACACACAGAAAGACATACTTTCAGTAAATTATCCCAAAATATGTACAATTGAGTGACTAAACAAACAGAAAAATAACCCTTATTACTGACTATGGTACACTTAAATGACTTAACAACGTAAGGTTTATTCCCAGCCGTTGAACTTACGCTTACATTCGAGGATGTAGTACAGAAATAAAAGAATTAGAAAGAATGGTATAAAGTAATTTTAGTATCACCGTTTAAGGGAAGACACAGAGTGTATACACGTACTCCATTGTGATCGATTCTGAGCCATGTCACAGTCTCCAACCACGATAGTCGCGCGGACTCCAAACGAAAAGTATGTATCTACCGACATAACTCAGACTAATGATTTTGTGAACTGATGCCCCTAACTTTCTTCAGCCGTTTCTAACACTAGTAATGTTGTGACGTGTGAGAACTGCAGATTAGAGTGAAGCATTTTATCGATCGCTTCAGTGACACGAAAAACACGTACGGACGGCCTAGAGTCTCGATTGGTCCCGCTTCCCTGTCTAGTCCAGCCAGTTGAGTCCAGAACACAAATCTCAGCCTCTGAGTTATGAATCATTATATTTTAGACATACTCTATTTATATACAAATCAACCATACCACATCGTACCATGAAATAGAAAAAAAAACATTCGTACAATATTTGACAAGTGAAATAAATATCGACCAATAGGAAATGTCCATTAACGTCCAAGGACACCATTAAACTTAACACGATAATTATTGGTATATTCCTCTGCATCCCTAACAAGTCAGTATTGCGCGTCGTGGTAACCGGTGGTTGGTCATACGTACCACGTGGCCTAACCATCTGAGTCGACGAAGATTTACAACCTCATCAACTGATTTACCATCATTACCTAATACCCTGCGTCTAACCTCACTATTACTTACCCAGTGATCCCAGCAGACGCCAGCAATATTTCTAAGACATCTTTGATCAGGCACTAGTAACTTGCAAGTATCTTACACTCTTAATGGCCACGTTTTGCAGCCGTAAAGTAGAACAGATCGAAAAGCTGCACAGTATACTCTTCCTTTTATTTATAGACGGATAACTCGCCTTCGTCATAGGTGACGTAAGTTAGCAAAAGCCAAGCGAGATTTTCGAATCCGTGCTAAGATTTCGTCAGACACCAACCCATTAGGGCTGATCAGACTTCCAAGATAAGTGAAGTTGTCAACGCGTTCGACTACTTCACTCCCTATCCTTAGTTCAGGTGTTGACGCAGACCAGTCCTGAAGCAACAACTTGCATTTAGAGCGAGAGAAGCGCATTTCAAACATTCTGGCATTGTTGCTTAGTGCTACCAAAAGACTCTGCATTTTATCAGAGTACTCATCAAACAGGACTATATAATCTGCGTATTCTAAGTCGATAAGTGGATCTCCTGGAAGGAGATCAATACCCGAGAATTCAGTCGACGAGAATGTTATTTCCATTAGTAGGTCTATGATGAATTTAAACAAAACTGGATAAAGTGGACATCCTTGACGGACACCACTTGAGGTTGCAAAACTAGATGACAGTTCGCCATAAGCTCTCACTCGACTAGTAGTATTCGAGTAAAGAGCCTTTACAAGGTTTATGTACTTCTGGGGTACGCCTTTCAATGACAGACACGGCCACAGAATCTCGCGGTCTACCGAGTCAAATGCTGCTTTTAAGTCAAGAAAGACCACCATCGTCGGACGCCGATAAGTATGCCTGTGTTCTAGAACCTGACGAATGGTGAATATGTGGTCGATGCAGCCACGACCAGGTCTGAAGCCAGCTTGGTTTTCTCGTGTTTGAAGTTCACGAGTCTTAGTTAGGCGTCTGATTATTATTGAGGCTAGTATTTTAGATACTATATTTGTTAAACTAATCCCTCTGTGGTTGTCACAGTATGATTTTGACCCTTTCTTATATATTGGGACGATAAGTGATTGTGACCAGTTAGATGGAATAACGTCTAACTCCCAGATCTTAGCTAGAATATTAGTCAACCTAACCGCTAAAATTGGACCACCGTCCTTAAAGACTTCTGGAGCCAATCCATCTGGACAAGCTGCTCTTCCTCGTTTCAGATTAACTATAGCCTTTTGAACTTCTGCTAGAGTTGGTGGACCTACTTCAATGTTCCTTTCACACTGTCTGTGAATGGACGATAGTTGTAGAGTTGCTGAAGGCCAGCTGAACTGTTCCCTAAAGTGTTCCACCCATCGTTCTAAACGTCTGGACTGGGAGTAGATGAGAGTATCATCCTTTTCCGAAATAATCTCACTTACACTTGACTTATTAGTTCCAGTTTCTTTTATTAGTCTGTAGAGCTGTCTTGTGTTTCCTATAGCCGCCGCCTTTTCCATCTTTTTTGTTTTCGATAGCCACCACTTTTTTGACTTTTTCTTAACCTAGATCTGACTTGTTTTCGCTCATCATCGTGTTCAGAGCCTGATGGGATGAGTTTACGAGAATCCATCAGTGCAGTAGACTTAGAAGAAATCTACTGGTTTTTTGTAACTTTTTGGTTTAAATCACTAATAGATGTCACTGCTGTTTGTATATCTTTCCAAGCAACATCTGGGTCAGCCTCGTTTTCAGAACTATTTAAGTGTGACCTCAATTGTTCTCGGAATGTACTTTTGGTTTTCTCGTCACTCAATTCAATTCTAATAGATCTTCTTAGTGTGGCTTTTCGAGGCCCAGTGAGGTGCAAGCAAATGCGTGCCCGTATTAGAGCATGATCGCAGTCCAAGCAGGTATTCCACAATGAGCGACAATCTATCGACTCTCTCCAACGATGACTGATGGCAAAATGGCTTATTCGAGTACATCATTGGTTTGGTGCAAGCGTGCGCCATGTTAGACGATTTCTCTTCTTACGCTTAAAATTAGTGTTTGCTAGAAAAACGATTGTTGCAGCAGACGGTTACAAGTATCTGTTCGTTGAGCCGGAATACCGAAATACCCACCCAATTGTCTTTCTGCTTGATTTAAGCTACCTACGTGGGTATTAAAGTCACCTGCTATGAGTACTATGTCTAAGTGTTTAGCTTTATTAAGAAGTTCAGAGAACTTCCTCTAAAAGACATCTTTCACTTTGTTCGAGCTGCAGACAGTGGGAGCGTAGACAGAAAGGCAACGACCTGTGTCCCTATCCTTCCGAATTCTTACAGAGCCGTTTGGCCGAACAGTACATAGGCGACTGTTAACGGGGATCTACTCTAATAGTGCTTGTTACTTAGTGCTATGCCTACACCTGCCAGTACACGAGAACTAGGCATCGGGTCGCCAGGTACACAGAGGGTGCATCCCATCGGTTCTCAGTTTTGGCGAGGCGAGGTCATGTGAATGATCACACTAGAATCTTGTATGTGTTTCCGAGACACAGCATATACCAATGGTACAAGATTTTAGGGTCTTAACCAAGGAGGCCTGTTGGCCTATTTAACACAGGGTGCGTACGTTAAAGTCTCCAAACTATAGTTTGGAGTGAGGTTTCAGTAGAACCGGTAGTGTTTTGCGTACTAGATTCATTGCCTATGGTAAAACTTGAGGAGGAAGTTTAGTGTTGATAGTAGATGTAGGAGGAATAATAGGAATTGAAGAGGGAGATGGATTATGAATATAGTGATCTTGAGTGCTGTTCGGATATGAGGGCGGTTATCACTTCACGGTTGCTCACACCGTGGAAGGGTTCTTCCGGAGGTATCTGAAAAGGAAACTGGATTAGAGGTGATCTTAGTGACCTGAGAGTGTGACCGCAGTGCCCAAGAGACAACTGCTTGAGGTCGGTCACATACGACCTTTTTGTGAATTTTCTTTCTAGCTCCGTACTTGTTGGGACCTTACCGGCGGAGACGAAATCCGTGGGATAAGGTGAGGTGTGTATTTTTAGGGTCAACCTTTTCTAACCTTACCCTTCCTTGTGGGAAGGCAGTATCGCTGTTATGCTGGTTTTCTGAGGGAAACGCCTTACTATCGTCACATCTCTGTACAGTCGGCGGCACGACTTCGCCCGCACACTTTGAGTTTGCTTACCGCTCTTTAACTGACCTGCTTGGCATGGTAGGACCTTGAGGAACGATAGTTCTCTACCAGTATAGCCCAATCGGACCTTCACGATAGGTAAACCTAACCACCATGTTAAGGTAGCAGCAACGTTGACTAAGAGGGACCGAGTGGGAGGTTAAGATTCAATATTTATAGTTCGAACATGACACTACTGTATTATAATGCCTACCAAAGATCGGTTTTGTTTTCCATTAAATCTATCTATGATATAAACATTTAATTGGTGAAAGGATAAGCGATATACATTGTAAGTATGATATTGTCAAATAATAATAAAAACTGAATCATTGAATTAAGTTCACCTCAAACAATCAAATGTATCGATTTGAAAAACATACAATGTATTAAAAAAACAAGAATATAGATGAAAAACAATTAAATTTCACATAAAGATGGAGGTGAACTGACGAAACGAATACGCAATCAATAATATGGTCACATACAAATTATATTGTTAGCCTTAAACAAATAAAACTAGCCAATAAACTAGAGCCTATTTATGATTTAATCCATATTGAGAAACACAAAGAAGCTTGAAACCGTTTTTTTTATAGAAAAAAAGATGAATATAACAAAGATTAGTCAAAACTCAAGATCTTACAGCCAATACTCTCTAGAACAAACATAGTTGCAGTCATGGAGTAATAAAATGACTCTATCTATCGTACGGTGATATTTGTTAATATTTGGTAAGCTAGCAAATTTTTTTCGGTAGACTTGATAGTGAGAATTGATTAGGGGTGCTTCAATTACATCACTGTTTATGATTGTTTCAACTTTGTGATGATAATTGGTTTTCATTTTGATTGTCCTACTTCATCTCTTAGTATAAATCATTTATACCTAATAATTATAATACATAGTTTGAGTAGGATTATATGGATTTCAGCATATTGCACATGCACAAATTCAAAAAGAAAAACGTGATTGATTACTATAAATGATGAAGTGCCAGTTGATGCTGCGGAAATGTGAATAACTACAAGTTTAAAGAAAACAGATTTTAGTTCGTTAGGAATCATTAGTGTCTTGATAACAATAGCGAAGTTTAAGTGGTTTTAGACAGTCGTCTATAGATATTAAACATAAAACAGATGTTTCAGTATATTTGGATCTGAAAACTCATCAAAAAGGATTTCAAAATGAAGTATTTTAACTAGAAGGTGAGTAGTTTCTGATACAGATATATTATCGTGAAAGAATACCATTCAGGTGAAGAATGTTATATTGAGATTTTCTTAAGATACATAAGCATTCATCGGAGTGAGTTTTCACACTAACAAAGACTGGTTAATTTTAACCTTAAAATCAACCCCTTGGAAAATTTACATCTTAGCAACAAGTAACAACAATGCTTTTTGGTTACCTATTCGATAATTCTATCCATTTATATTAAATAATTTGTAGGGATAGTGGTTGTCAATGATTAGTATGTGTAACTAGACATCGATGATAAAAAAAATTATTTAAATCATTTGGAAAATAGTTAAAGAAACTTAAATTCACAACAGCGTTAACGGAAAAAATTAGACATATAAATAATAAATGTTCGAAGTAAAGTCTTCCACATTAAGACGCAAAACAATAACATAAGTATACGTAGGATTTGCTAAATTAACATTTAAGTCATTGGAAATCACAGATTATTAAATGTCGATCAATAAAAATGAAATCCATTGGTTGCATTCAGCATATATGATAGCTGATAAGTTGATCGAATATATCAGATGGTTAGAATTCTAAATTATGACCTAAATGTTGAATAATAGGTGCTACGAAAGAATAAAGACTACAGTGCTTGTATTAAGGATATCAGTAGTTAGGAATATAAACGTATGCTTGAATGATAATTTTCACACTAAGTTTAAGCAGCATAGTTGCTTAACAGGACCACGAAAAAAAAAAGAAATGTAAAGCAATTGTATTAAGAAAAATATCTATATGAAACACATTTCATAAAAAATATTAGCTTACTTTGTGTAGGAACAACAGGACGTTGATTCACGGAATTCGAAGATTTATCAGTCTGTGAGGGAGGATTGTACGGACGTACATAATTAACAGGGAAAAGTCCTTCTGCTCCAGAATTTTGAAGTCGACCACGCCACCATTCCGGTTCATCTCGACCGAGTACTGTGATAATAGCACCTTCTTCAAATGTTAACTCATCTGCATGAACAGCTTTATAACTAAAAATAGTTTGCATCATTTCCACACGATTTGATTGTGCTTGCTGACTTTGTACAGAATTATCATTAACAGAATTTGATGTAGTAATCGCTTTTGATGCTAATGCCTTTAAACTAGTTGGAGTATTTTCAATTTGATTATTAGTGGTACTTATTAGTTTGGATAAAAGTTTTTGATCTTTGAGGAAATAAATTAAAAACAAAATAATAATTAAAGTGATAGATCATTAAAGAGAGAATCACAAGCGGCAATTGACAAAACTAAATTACAACGACAAAACAAATTTAAACAAAAAAGAATTGCAGAAGAATCGAAATAATATACCAGCAATGATGTTAAAGAAAATGGTTCTAAAAGAACGGGTGGAAAGACATGTATAAAGCAATAATGGAAATCACGATGAATCTCCTCGACTGTGGACGTTTTTGAGTACTCACCGAACTTGTCGAACCATTCATCACAGTTATAGGGCGGAACCTAGCCAGGTAATCTCGATTCAGCTACGCCGTTCAGTTCAACAGTCAAGGACTTCATCAACTAATGTCATCGCTTCCATTTGACTGCTCCGAGCTTTATTTAAATTAACTCCGTCGATACACGATAAGCGACCACTACTTCAAAAACATTTATAATCAAAAGTCTTTAGGCTTATATAATTCTATATTGCATGTGCTGATTAACTTTCGAAAATATGTGCAATTGAATTTAATAAGCAGTTTTGTTAATGAAATAATTATTAGAAGGGGTTTGTGAAGATTTTAGAAATTTTCAGATTGAAATCATGAGTCAGTTGAAGCTAGACCACCATTGAAAACCTGGAAGCATTGGACGGCCATTTCATCCTAGTATGGGACTCCTCAGCAGTGCGCATCCACGATCCCGCACCACGCGAGGCTCGGACCCAGGACCTACTGGCTTCGCGCGCGAGCATATGTCTATTAGTACACACAAATGCACTTATCCATTTCATATTAAACAATAAATTCTTGATAAATTATCATTCTATTTTAAGTTGATTTATACTTAGATTGTTTCCATAAAATGAGTGAATCAATTGAAATTGTATTCATAAATTTTAGAAATACAAGCCGGTTCAATTAAATTGTAAGCGTTGTTATCTGTCTCCTCACATAAAAAAATTCTTGAAAAGAGAATGTAAACTCAGTTTTCGAGTTGTATAACATAAATATTGATTATGTGGAGAGTTACTAAAATGGTGATTAAAAGTATCTTTAGAATGATATTACTAGATCGAAAAACAGACGTCACATAAAGGTTACTTAAATAGGCATCATATGAAGACATAGTATTATGAACATAAATAGGGAAACACGATTCTGATTAATATCTGAAGAAATCCCACATCTCTTGGTCATAAAATCTTCGAAATGGCACCCAGTAAGTTGAAATGAATTCACGAATCTACGCTAAACTGTAATGTTCAAAGTTGTTATGATATAAAATGATCACTTAATGCTTCATTCAACTACTGTAAGTATAACAGAGATACTATTACACCTTGGCAATGAAGATTCACCGAAATAAGATTGAACGGTAAGCAGTTCTAAGGAGAAAACAAAAAAATAAAAACAAAATAACACTTACCAGATGAATTAGACGATCCATTCGCTGTCAGTGGTGTAATAAGTCGAACGAAATCTGCCGGAAACCAACCAATTTGACGAATATGACCTCTTTGCTATATACAAAGTAGAGATAAACAAAATGATAAAGATTGTAATAGAAACGAACATAGGACTATCCGTATAGGAAAGCTAACACTGAAATTATATATACACGTAACCATAGTTGAAAAAGAAATAGGCAATTGATCCATTAGAAAATAATACATAAAATGATTACTGTATATGCATATGAAGTGAACTCATAAGTACATTAAAAATATCAATGACATTTTGAAACAAATGCAAATTATTTGCTTAAATTAAGCTAAGATGATAAAAAAAGTCCAGCTTTATAGCATAAAATCACTGTTCATAGGTAAGGAGTAGCAGTAGGAAAAGTTGACCAATTGAATAAATGTTTCAGTTCAATCAAAAGCCAAATATTAATACACATCACATTAAGTTGTTACATGTAATCCTATGATAATTACTTAAGATATAAAAAAGGAAAAGACTGTCTATTTGACACACTATGTAAAGATTTAGAACATTAAGTGATATTTATTTAATACTTCAAACACAACATTACCCTACACATATCTAAATTATCTAGTAGAAACGGTTATTTATTAATTTTGTAATGTTTCATTTATTTTCATGAGAATAACTAGATTTCAAAGGATATACCCAATACTTGGTACAACCCAGTTAAATTGTTGTAACTGTAAAGATAAAATAAAATATGGAATGTACAAAAAAGTGTGCTTATTTAACAATCTAGAAACAAGTTTGGTGAAAAGATTCACATGAGATGAATTATTTATGCATAAATCTTTATGAAACTAATGAATGTAAGATTATGATTTGTTTTATAAAAGTTTAAGTACTGGTAAATTGCTTTTTCTTTCTCTCGGAAACTGCATATTATAAATAACATTTACTTTTAAGACATTTAAAGAAAGTTTTTATTTCAAATATGTATCGATGAAAAATTGAAAAGATTTAAACATGATGTTTGGAAATAATTGCTGAAAAATTCCCATTATATTAAAAACACAATTGTATGAACGAAGAATATTCTTTTCAATAATTTCTCATCAGGTTCTACAATTATAAATCCAGATTAATAATCCATAAAATTGGTCGGAAATTGCGTAATATGTAAAATAATTAGATCAAATATAGTAGATTCAGAGGTGGATATTGAATAAATTCATCAAAAAGGGGTTATCAAGTGTAAAGACAATAATAATAATAATAAGTTTGGGACATAAAGTATGTTCAGCCACTCCTTTTACCCTGGCCAACTAGCTAATAATCAATCTTAAAATATGGTGACGTAATCTCATTAATGTTCATTTTATGTCCCAAACTTATTATTATTACTGTTATGATTATTATTACTATCATTATTGTCTTTACACTTGATAACCCCTTTTTGATGAATTTATTCAATATCCACCTCTGAATCTACTATATTTGATCTAATTATTTTACATATTACGCAATTTCCGACTTGTAATCACAATATTCTCTCTCTCTCTTACCCCATGTTGACCATATTTACTCTGATAATTTATCTCACAATTTCATTTCGCTTATAAACTGATTCAAGTTAACGCTTCATATTAGTCAGCCCCAACATTAACGATTTTATTTTATATAACAAACAATTCCTGATTCACATATTACAATTTCCAAATGATGTATTTTGCCTTAAATCTGGCCAATTTTATGGATTATTAATCTTGATTTATAATTGTAGAACCTGATGAGAAATTATTGAAAAGAATATTCTTCGTTCATACAATTGTGTTTGGAAATAAGTTGAAACGTTATATATTTAAATAATTATCATAAATGATCAGCTAATTCCTAGACAAACTGCCATTTGAACTTTTATAGAACTTACGACTAGTTTCTGAATGATTGTTAATTTACAAACAGTTTAAAGTATAATATTTTATGATGAGATGGGAATTCATAAAGACGGATCTACTTTAAACTATGTATATTAAAAGTAAACTAACTTATATGTGGTTATTGTATTGGATTTATTCAAAACCGTAACATCGAAAGTTAGTGCATAACCAATTTTAATACATCACTATGGAGAACTGTTGAAGATTTGACAAGCAAGATACTTTGTTCTTAAAATCATTCTTAATACGTATTTAGGAAGGGGACTGGTTGGAATAAGAGCGATAAACTAAAGTAGTGATTAGAAAAAAGTGAGATAAAGATAACAGATTTACAACTGTAGAAAAAAGAAATGTATCTTTATTTGTAACAGGGAGTAATTGTATCAGAAAGAAGTATACTGTGAGCATACGTAGTAGGTATTAGTTAGTATAACCATTTCTTTAACCAGTCAATTTAAAACATACTCATATGAAGCTAGTGAGATTTTTTTGAAACCATCACACACTGAGAGGGGGGAACTATATGTTTTACGAGTATGATCTGCAGAAGCTGGCAAAAGAGATTGAAGGTCAGTATCCAGAAAACAGTTAGGTGCGAGACGTTTACAGCTATCAAAGCAAATGCAATGAAGGGTGAAATTCAGTTATACCTCCGGGACGAGCTTGAGAGCTTTTGTCAGTGAAACAACAGCAAATACACATGAATGATATCTTGTTAATAATAAAAGGATTTCAAGAGTATATGTTAATTTTACATAACTCATTTCGTAAATTTATCTGTGGCTCTCTAACCCTAACATCTTAACCTTAACAATTAATGTATCTAACGTTTTCGGGCATACATATAGCTCCATCTCGTTCCGACACTGATATATGAGCGTATTCCCTAACATTCAAACATTTTTAAGTACATGATCGCGTTCGCCTTACTTAAATTTATCTTGATGTGAACGACTATTAAATTCCCATCTTTTTAATGCTGGTTAATCAATAAAATGATGGACTAGGAATGTATTCGGACGTTCATCATTGGCTCGATAGCATAGCTCAGAATTACTGAATGAAGTTCAAACTACAAACTAATCAGTTGAAAGACTAATGTTTGAAACATTAAAGTACAGCGCCATGAACGGAATATTTATTAGCGCTTTTAACAATGAACGGTGCTTGACATGGAAGAAAATCCAAAGGTAATCAATCAATAAATACGAATCCAACGCAGGAATTACGTACACGTTTGTGTACTGTGATGAGTCACGTATAGCCAGATGATAGTTGAGCCAAACGAACTGAGCAAAGCATGTAATAACATGTGAGTACTTATGAACAATAGTCGAATACCGAAATCAACAGGGCATCTAGTGATTATACAATGGTGATGGAACAACAATAAAAATGTAGACTAATACGTGTAGCTAACGAAGATTAAACAATTCAATTAATTTTAATCAAAAAACATGTTACCACCGTACAACCAGTTTCTATGCTTTTTGTGAATGATGCAAAATAAGAATGCGATTTTAAGAAAAACCGAAAGATTAGCATAAAAGTGCAATCGAAGAAAAAAATGGTCAGATCAAGTGTTGAGAAAGTAACACGCACACATATAGACGCAGTAAAACGAAATCATATAAGACAAATTTATCTCGACATGCTCAATTTTCTCATATCTTCAACTTGTTTCAGTTCATAAAGACCAGTAAAGAAATAGTTACTTGACTAAATGATTGAAATAACTGAAATCAAAAAAGGGAAATGACAAGGATGAAAAAAGACATGGAATTTATCAAAAGAAGCAGCCAATAAATTGCAGATAACAATTCATGATAAATTTGATAACAGCCAATTAATCAATAAGCAATTAATCTTCATTATCAATCAAGTTTAAATTTGATCCAGAGAGCACCTTGATGCCAATTATCCATAACAAGAATAATCATGTTGATTGAAGAAAAGAATAGGCAACATAGTATGGAAATATAAGTTATGAAATAAGCCAACAAAATAAATAATTATACATGCGAAACAAGGTAATTTAGATATTTTACATATAGAAAGGAGAGAAAAACGAAAAAAAAAACAGTAAATAAATGAAAAAGTTAGCTGAATTGTTCATATTGTGTTAAAAGCATACTGTTATTGATAAAAGGGATAATTAAGTACTAATCACATGGACTAGTGAAAATGTTTTTGTTATCTACAGAGAAGCGCAAGCCTTTGTAGAAATAACAAAATAATTAGACTTATCCATCAGATATTTGAGTGCGAAGCATACTATAAGTGTGAGGATAATGGATACTATCCGGTTGCCGGAGAAGGTAGATACATGAGACTTAATGAGTGAGAATGAGAAAACATAAACACTAAGATAAGATGGAAACTATCATCTCATTATTTATAAGCGTTTGCATTTTTTCACCGTTCAAGTTACGGACTGCAAACGATCAGTCTCTATTAAAACATGGCCATCCTGAGCGAATTGCTAATACTATTTGGTCTTTCACATTTAGTATCAGCCTATTTTTCTAAATTGGCATATTTAAATTAACGGAAACATTTAGGGATATGGCTATGGAATATACAATTACATACCAGGACTGAATTCCAAATAATGGAGGATTTTTTTTAGTACAATTCATCGGTCGATATGAACTCTACAACAATATACAATCGAAGTAACTTACAAATTATACCATTGAATGAATTGAAACTAAAAGCATCACAATAATGGAATTATATCAAGTCTGATTTTAAGCCAATTTATTTTATAAAAGAAAAACATGGAAAAGTGTTGTCTATTAAATAAAACAGAACTTAATGATGTGTTCAAACTAATTCAATGAAGCTAACCACATACACGTTGGTTTATAATTTTTCTTTCATGTCACTTAGGTGTAGATTACTGCTATGAAAATATAGTGTAAAACATGAACAGAGATAATAACTTGTAAACCAATAATATGAATTTATACGAAATGTTCGGAATATATTTCCGATCAGAAGATTTTAAAATAATCTAAGGTGAATTAAAGCATTACTTGTATAAACCATTACTTATTTGTGACCTACCAAAAGTAATTTCGTTTGGAAAAAGGTAAATAACAGTAAAATATGATTATTATTTATTTATTACGATGACGTTATCCGTTTTTTGAAAAACGAATCGAATAGTATTTAAACACTATTTTATCTAAGAAAAGTTGGATACATAAAAATAGTGCGAACAATTCTAAACTAAATCATGAAACAATGGATAGATTTCAGGTCATTCTTTAATGTTACAGAAAGACAGAGGGTGGATTCCACTAATTACACTGTGGTCTTTAATTTCACTTTTGATAACGTATTTCTTAACTGTGTGCAATTCGTAGTGATACACATTTGGGTGGGAATTTTATAAATAAAAAGTCAAGAAATGACACCGTTGTTAGAGAATTATTGAATCATATATAGCATTGGATGTGTTTTATCTCAGTATAAAACTTCTACACCCGTGAACTAGACAGATAGATAGAACCCAGGAAAAGTTTATTACCTTTACACCAGTGAGAATCATTCAATATTAACAGTTATGACTAAAAGCTTTGGTGCCTTAAAATGCATTGATTTTGTCACTCGACTTGGCTAGTTGTTTTATCTATTAAAATTTATTCGATTTTAATTTGAGTATTACCTTTTTTAGGTAAATTATTGGTTTGATGATATTATCTTTGGTAATTTTCATGATGTCAATTGGAGCTGCGATAACACTCAAAACTTAGCAATAGGATTCCGGAACGATTTTGTTCATAATTATTTACAATCATTATGACGAATAGAATTCAAAATACATAAAATATCACTCGAATTTAAATTTATTAATTCGCACAGTAACATATATATTTTAGATTATCAATTTTCAGATTGTATTAACAAAACTCTTTCATATTATTATAATGTACGGTGATTAGCCAGCTTACAAAAGCCAATTAACTACCAACTTATGTGTCGATAGAGAAATAAAGGTTATAAATGTACAGTAAATAGGCGAATTTTAAATTACATTTATTTGGGAAATTTATTTCATTTATTCACAGAGGAGTGTAATGACACAGATTACACTCTGTGTTTTCTAGACAATTATTTATGAAGGAATTACTAACCTTGATGAGCTTAAGCCAATCTACGAAACGGTTATTGTATATTTTATAAAATCGTAAAAAACAATCATATTATCGAATTTAGAGATACGCTAAAGCGACTTAACTAATAGTTACCGTGAAATCTATAATTGATAAGTAGTTAAGTTATTGATAAATGTATTATACTGGTTTAGCACGAAATCTAGGTTCAGGGTTTCATGTGGACTACTTTCAACCACTGAACAGTGTGAAGTCAATATTCGCAACTTTTAAAAACATTTATGCAACCAAATTAAAATAAAATAGCTTTATCAATGAATACTAGTTAGAGATAAATGGTAAAAATGAGACTGTTGAAGACAAGATTATGTATAGAAGTACATCCAAAGGGAATATAAAATAATTTAACAATAAACAAAACAAAAATTCAAGTTCTTTGAAGTGAAAATTAAATTCATCATACTCATTAAACGATGGCTAGTTAAATTACTACGTTTGGTAGCAGACAAGCTTAATGAGAATGTCAGATATTTGTTGATGTAGTTCAACCACATGTTTGCTTACTTTGATCATGGAAGAGTTATGGTAAATGACGAACATTAAGTTGTGGAACTAGTTTTGTGAATACAATCAGTGTAATGTAAAGAAACATGAATTTTCTATGGTTCAATATGCATAATACTACAGTTTAAAATATTATTAGAGAAGCTAATGATCGAAAGTAACAAATAAAACGTTATCTGTTTACAAGTGGTGTATTTATCACTCAAAAGGTGAAAATTAACAACTTTTAATAAACCAATCACTTGTATTTTCACTACTTCAGATGTGTTACACTTTTAAGGGAAACTAATAATCCATGGTACAAGGTTATGCATCAGCTAAATGTTGGATTTATAATCTAACTTTTATATATAGCAGGTTGACATAAATATGCTTCTACAGATGATGATGAATTATAAATCAGTGACATGGCAAAAATGATACTATATTTTCGCTCAATTTTCAAAAATTTGTGCTAAATGTGACGCATGAGGAATATTATTATTTTATAAGTCAAATGGCTTGAAATAAAGCTTGACATCCTAAATTATAAATTCTTAGCAATTAAAAATGGCAATATATATAGCAGAATACAAGAAACGTCTACGTAACAAATCGATTCGACACTTTGCTTATTACCTGTAACTCTCCTTCCCACCAACCTTTAGGTGATCTTTTACGAAGTTGTACAACTTGACCAGGTTGAAGAGTTAGTTGACCAGCTGAAGTAGCTTTGTATGGTGCAATTACTCGAGCAAACTCCGGTTGAGTGCATACAATAACACCAGATGATGAAGTTGAAGATGTATTTGATGAAGAAAGTAAACTAGCCATACAATTATTAGAATTCGCTTCCATCAATTTCGGCGATGATATAGGAATTATTTTTGATAGAGATGGAGGATTCTAGTATAAGATATAATAGTAAAGTACATTGAAAGGTATAACACAAAAAAGCTAAACTGTGTAGCGATTCACAAAGACCGAATGTAATTAATTTATAGTTGTCAGTAAAATTTACTAAGAAGTAAACAATCTGTTTCTCTGTTTTCCAAAAGAAACAGTCTAAAAACCTTAAATAAAAATCTGACTTGAAATGCAACTCGTCAAGATACATTGTCGATGCACTCTTTAACAAACAAGTAGTTCATTATAAGTAGGGAAGTTTTGTAGCAGCATACGGAGTTAGTTATTCTTAGTGATCTTATCTAAAAAATAACGTTGTCAATAACCTAGTTGATAACGATGACTCATAATCACAACATAATTAAAAAGACCACAATAACCTGTGAAAAATTTCATAAGACAAGAAAAAAATGGATATCTTTATCTTCGTATTTATGCATACAAAAATTTATCTGTGAAGACAGCCCCCAAGTGAATTCAGGGAGGCTCTAAGAAGCTCGAAAAGAACCAAAGACATTCCATCCAAACATCTTTTGGAAGGACATTTCAGAATCTCAACGTGTGACTTCCCTATCGCGTAAATGCTAAAAACCATTGTATGCAGATTGGACGACTGTAATGATTTCGTTTTAACTGAAAACTATAAATACCTGAGAGTTTTGTACGATATTTAACGCTGTCTGGAATAAAATTCCTTCTTACTTGTCTTCTGTTTTCTAACTTGCGACTAGGAGGGTTCTAACATTCGAGTGCTCAAGTAGTGAGTGGTATAGCAAGAATATAAGCTCTAGATATAGCAGTATCCACCATTACTGAATCTAGAAAAAATTCGCTCTTTCACAGTAGTTGTGTTTTATGCTTACAAATAAAATGAAAAGAAATTTTATATAATGCATCGTTAACTTACAAGTGTGTCATTATGCTCCATTTGATTAATAGTTGATCCGCTTATATCTAACTTTTCTTCCATCGACCGTGTTTCCTATTTAATGAAAAAGAAATTACTAAAATTATTTACAAATTAAAATAGAACATAAATAGTTGTATAGAGAAAAAAGAGGATAGGATTGTAGTGAACAACAATACAATTGGGGACAATCAAGTATACATCAGTAAAAAATTATACAGGTATGTGGTAAAATATAAATACTATACGTTCAGCACTTCATATGCAAAATGTCAATTGATTGTTTCAGACTTTGTTGTTTCTTCATTTTCATAGAAATCACTATCTGTTTTCATTCTTTTTTATTTGGTGCCAGGCATTTCACTTCAGATTTGTGTTACATACTACTTATATTTGTCGACGTAAGTAGCACACACCAGGGAATGCATAAAATGACTCTGTTCTAAATATTAATTTTCGTTTGTGTTTTTGAACTGAAGAGCAACTACCAGTGGATATATTGCTTAAGAATCTGGCTACTTAAATTATTATTTAAAATATTAAATATAGATAAATCACAAATCTTAGTTTATAAGATTACTAAATCTTGAATTGTAGGTTGGATAAAAAATAAGTGTATATTACTCAAAACAATTTAATAAGTTTAGCACTGTGTTTCGGAAGTTAACTGAACTACTATTCATTCACACCCTGTGGGTATAATTTAAAAATTTTGAAAATGGTTGATTCTTACGATAAAAATAGACAAGATTGTCTTTTCTCAATACCTCCTTCAATTGCAGTTATCAATGGTTATGTACGTGCCAAAGTGAATATTTAAAAAGAACAGAAAGAAGAGCAAACATTCACATTTCGAGGCCCATTCTAAAGGATTTTAGACTAAAAAGATATGATATCTCAATACTTAATTGATACCGGTCATATTATTGACTTTTATCAATCCTTCAATATTATCAAGAGACAAAGTAATGCAGTTTCTTTATGTCTCTCTGAACAAGTAACAATTTAAAAAATAAAACCAGAATTATGTGTTCAGATAGAGACAGTTATCAGAATATCATTGTTTCGGGGTGAATTCACAGTTTTGATTAAAATCACCTTTATTATTGTTACGAAATCTACGAATACCGTTATAAGGAGCTAAGGGGAAATCAAAAAATAAAATTTTTATTATTATGCCATGGCTCAATTTAAAATTGTATACTTAACCACCTAGCCTATGCTTCTTCATCATGCTGATCATCTTGTGCTTTGATGATGTAATATATCTCAACTTATATCGTTGTCAAACTTTGCATCGGCAATTTATAACTGACTTTGTTAGTTAGATATATTTGCAGCGATTGTTGTTAAACAATAAGGTGAATTAAGATACGAGTAAACACAGGAAAAAGAACACTGTCTCAATTTTGAAGAAAAAAGATAATAAAAGATATAAACAAACAAAAAGTTACACTAAAAAAACAAATAGGTGTACGCATCACTTGCCTCACTGCTTAGTTTACGAACATAATTAGCTGGGAATAAACCTTTGAGTTTAGTTCGTTCACAAATACCTTCCCACCAATCATCCTTTATAACACAAACTCTAATCAAATCACCAACAGAAAGATTCAAATCGCCAGATACGTTCGACTCATATGGGTATAATGCAATACATGAAAATAGAATGTCTGGTTGTTTTGATAAGCTATTTGATGATGAAGAGATATTTAGTCTACATGAATCGATCAGGGAAAAAAATTATTATATGGAGTTATCTAATAAGTTGAATGTTTTAAATAAGTATGAAAACAGAAATATTGAATAATTTGGTGACATTTTTTTTCACTAAGCACTATTGCATACTTTTTTATTCTAAACATACTTTCAGTAGACTCGAACCGTATATTTGCTATTTTTGATCTTTCACTATCACAGGATACTATTATTAATACTCTCCCAACCTTGATATTTATTTTGTTCATTTCATTTAGATGTCTTAATGAGATGTGGTTACTTGGACCAATGTAAATTTGTGCCAGGTTCGCAATGTTGCTGATGACTGAATCACTAGAAAGCAACATCTATGATGAAACTATTAAAATCCATAACGGACTGGACAACTCGATTTTCTTTAACCATTTAATTAAGACGACCTCTATGAATAAAACGCGAAATATTTTAGCAACTTTTAAACATCCAATGCATCGACAAATGACATTAGGAACTATTTGTTTTTCTGCGCAAAAAGAGTATCTACAGATGTGTAATTTACATCAAAAATGTACTAAAGATCAACAGCCCTTCAAAAGATAAGTGAGACACACTGTCAAAAGTACATTGTTAGATTCATAGGTAAAACAGATTAGGATCTAATCGGCACGATCATCCTTTTCAATAACAAAATCTCAAAGAATTAAGAAAACAATTAGAACTCGCGTTAAGACCCCTACTATGTGTTGTCGATACATGTCAATCTAATGCTAAGAAACCAATACCTTTAAAACTACCCTCCAACAAAACCGAATAACGGATGAATATAAATTTTGATTGTTTAAAACACAAACGAGAGTTGGAAACGTGGACTCTTTTACGGCAATTCGGTGTTTTAAAAATCTGAGTTGCTAAACCTGAAGAATGTAGATCCAATTTCTGACAGGGTTATGAACGTACTAAGATGAAGTCTCGTGCTAAAATCAACAAGCAGTTTGATGCTTCTCAGTTTCGAATAGTTGTCCAGTGACAACCAGTTTGCGGTGTAAATTATCTCCGTTTATAAAGGTTTACGCAACTTAATGATGCTCATAAACATTTATGCGTAAATTCATGTATTCATTCAATAGTTATATATCAACAATTACTGACCCATTTTTTATATTAGAAGTATTGGACTTAGTGAATGGTTTTAAACAACAAGCTGGAAACCATCCTTTTTTCACAATATCTGATTTATCAGTAATTTCACCAAAATACCATTCTTTATTATTGTCGTTTTCTTTGATAATTTTAACACGATCGTCAACCGTCAATGTTAAGAATTGATCTGTTGGTATATTTTCAGGTAAAGTTATTGTAGACATTGATGCATTCCAATTTTGTTGTACTTCACCATAAAAATCATTGTTAGAAAATGTAGTATCATTGAGTTTTGTTGTTGGTGTTGTTTCACTTCCCACTAGATTATCAATTGCCGGTTCAGTCAAACTGTTGAAAATCATAGATTTAAAATTAACAGCATTAGAAAGATAACGACTGAAATGAGTAATATGTGTTTGAAGTGTTGAATAATAATAATAATTCGAATCATTTACAATAGATTTCCACAACGTTTGCAAAAACGATGCTTACGAAATATTAAGTTTTGTCTCATTAAATATATATGAGTAGTATTACACAAACCTTATTTTTTATGGGGTTTAATTCAATTTAATCACAAAACTAGACTATCAATTGTTTGGTCAGTGGTCAATGTGATGAACATTTGGTTAGGCATAAATTGTTTAACTATACATCGGATAGTAAAAACAACTTGCATATTATACCGATTTCCGAATTTTTTTCAATATATGTGAACACAGAATGAAAAACAAATTTTTTTCTTAAACATTTTCTGAGTGAAACTTTTTATTTACTTGGAACATTATCGTCTAAAATAACATATTGTCTATTACAAATTTCATTGTAGTATATATGCAACTTATTTACTAAGTACCAATCATTGTTAATTAGTTTTGAGTGGTAATCAGATTGTGAGGGTGAATGATACCACTGAGTTGCCTGAGCCGAATTAGGTGGGACAAAGTTTAAACCTGAGACTTAATGATGGTGAATGTCGAACGCCTCAATCTCTAAAGAGCCAGCACTTCAAAATTAACTAATCTACCTTACTGTCAAGAAAATCAATAACGTTTAGTAATAATTCTTAAACGAAAATATCATTGACCTTATGATAAAATCTATTATTACTATAAATAATAGTGGTAATAATAATATGCATGTTTGCAACTATATACTCATTAGAGTGAGAGTTAATTCGGCAAAAAACAAAGACTGATTAAAAATCCCGTTCTCTCCCAAAAACTTTCTATTCAGTTAACATATCAATAATACATAGCACACAAAAATGTACTGTTTGGTGTAAGTTCAGTAGCAAGTAGTTCAACATACTAATAATGAGTAGACTAATTAGATCATCTATACACTATCAAATGGAATTGACACAGCAGGATTGAATATTAGGCCATTAGTTGAAACTGCTGAAATATTCATTTCGTAAAGTATCATATTGACGTGGTAAACACTGTGTTATTCCTATTTCGAAATTTGGCAGACTGTCTAAAGATAAGCAGATGATACATAATACTTTTATAAACTGCTTCTATGTCTTGGTATTTTCTTGCTGAACGATTACAAAATACATAAGAATAAATAATGTGTTCCAGAAAATGGAAATACACTGAATGACTGATTATTATTCATTTATTTTTTATAGATACCATTGTATAGAAATCAGAGACTAAGAATGCATTTTTACAGTCTACTTTTTTATGGGAAAGGTTAGCGAGGTAAGTTTAGTAAAAGCTCAATGATTTGAATCATGATCGTAAGAAAGATTCTATCGATGAATAATTGAAAGCATAAAATACAGATTCCCAGATTTTTGTAGGCATCTAGTAAATAATCAACATACTGTTATTTAGTCATAAATCTAATAGTTTCTAATGCTTGAGAGTTAAATTTTCAAAAAGGGAATATCTAAGAAAGTAAGTTGAACCATTAGTAATTACAAAATGTACTAAAGAATGTGTTTAAAAAATAATCATACGTATTTGTTTGTTTGAGTTTTTCACTAGTCATAACAAATTAAGAATACTGTACAACATCGTTTGCTATTACGAACATATCGTTGAAAACAGATGATTTTTATAAAAGTAAAAAATAAACTAATGTAGTCAAATTTTACCTGTCAATGGTATTTATTACACTAATTGTATTAAGTGTATTAATTGTAGTAGATATTGTTGTTGTTGCCATACCCGATGATACAGAAGTATTCGTTATTTTATGAACACCAAAAGGATCAAATGGATCAATTTTCCCATCGACTTTTTTTCGTACATACGTTTCAGGAAATAAGCCAACTTTATCATTAATTTGACCATATAACCAACCTGGGCCAACATTAGTCGGAGCATTTACGAAAACCTAATTGAGAAAAGAACAAAGGTTATTATGTAATATGAGATACCGTTAAGTTTATTTATATACCGTTTCAATTTTATCTAATCTATTTGCGTAACTGCATACTGTTGGGTCGGCTTCCGGAGAACTTCAACGGAGCCTCCAGAGGCCCACAAGGAGCCGAAGAGTCCTAGCCAATCAGAGTGTGATGGAACGTTCTAGAATTCCAACGTGGCGTGCTACTATTGGTCGGTCGCATAATGTGTTGTTATCGGATTGGCTGTAAAATGATGCTGATTTAACAGACGCCAAAATCTATAAATACCCATGATTTTCTGTACAAAAATGAACCTTGGGATAAAGTATTTTCTCTTATACTTGTGTTTTCTCTCTGGTGTTCAAGTCGCTGTGTAGTTCTAGACTGCGGGTTACCGGAATAGCTTAGGAAATCGTATATAGCGTTCAACCTACAAGACTTATCACATACATTAGTTAAATGAATAAAAAGTATATCCATTTAATTAAAATTACATTTCTATAAATCAATAGAACGTAGTAACAGTCTACTCCTATTGGAAATAATTGAAGCTTGTTTATTTTCACGACTATTTCAGCTATATGTTTAATACATTTTAATTACATCTTATTACCAGTATTACTCCTTAAGTTTTTAACACACACGTTTAAATTGGGATATGATGCATACGATTAAATAATTTGTAATTAGAGTTTTTGAAATGTATTACACCACATGATTCCTGATTAAGTTTATTTTATTATTACGTTAAGTAAATAAATATGTGCATATTTTAAGTGAATAATTCGACGAGGGTTTTTTTTATAAATAATACAAAACAGTACATTCTTATGTAGTCAACGTTGAATGACATGTATGAAGATAATAATAATAATAATAATAATAATAATAATAATAATAATAATAATAATAATAATAATAATAATAATAATAGTTAGTTTCTTAAAACATGGAGCAGATAAAGTCAAGTTTGAAATTATGATTCTCACCGCTGAAATTCGTGTATTTGAACTAATAATAAATAATGTTACAAACTTGTGAAATATAATACTAACAGTACTACCGGAATCAAATATAAAACAGAATAATACTTGATGAGTCTAATATTTTTAATGAATATCATCAATGAAGAAATCTCATTGGTACGCGACAAGAAATTAGTGACATTTAAAGAACAAAGTTTATATCAGTAATTTTAGGCGTATTGTTCATGGAATGTTCTTAAAAAAATCATCAATATTATCCTGAATACCTTAATTTATCTGACCGACTAATTCTTTCCAAACGAGCAGTGGTGGACAAATTATATTATTACTTATTGTTTATAATCTCACGATATGTAAATGTTTTGGGGAAAAACTAATGATAATTACGATAAATAAACGAAACAGGTAAGAGGTAAGGTGGAAGTGATTGGCCTTATACACGATATAAATCACCTCCAGATACTTATTAAAAACAGCTACGAGTAGTTTTATTTTACTGCCAATAGCTCCATAAACTTATATCTGCGATAGTTTAAACAATGTAATTCCTTTTAAAAACACTCCATTTGTAAATTTTGATAATGAATTAATGAGTTATTATTATAAAATTTAGCAATAAGATAGCTTACATCAATTAACGTCCCAGTTGTAAATGATAATTCATCCGGATGTCTAGCAGTGAAGTCAAACATTGCTTCATATAACTCTTTTTGTGTACTTCCAATGGTAGTTGAAGTGGATCTTCCGAAGAAAAAGAGGAATGAAAAATATAGATGATGTATGGAATTATTTTATTGAATACGAAAGAATGTATATATTCATATCAGTGAATATTTTCTTACACAACTAACGTCATAAATGAAGCGGAATAAAAAAGTCAATTAATTTACTAGGTACTTTGGTATGAACCCCATTGTGAGCGCTAATGATACTACCCGGTTGCCCAAACCGAAGTAGATAGGGTAAGATTTGAAGCTACAACTTGGTGTGGCTGAAAATTTAACGCCACCTCCTCAACTTTAACTAAGGAGTTAAGTGATGGAAATTTCAGAAAACACATTCAATTTAAATAAAGTTTGTTAGGCTTTACAATCTCTGTTGAAGTCAATAATATATTTACAAAAAAAATCAAAACAACATAAGGACTTAAATAAATATCTGCAAAAGGTTTTGAAGTCATATAAACTCTGGAGGATGAATGATTCAATTTTCTGTTTCTATAATGAATGCTACCACTAATCTAATTCGACAGTTTAGCAAACACTAATTTCTGCAATCAAAAAAACAGGAAGTTTACCAGACATGGTTGTAAAATAGTTGAAAATTGAAAGCTAAATATTCTCTTATCATTAATATTGGCTATTTAACCTACAAGAAGGGTAAGATACATAAACCACTAACCAATCAATATGCTCCCGGGAATATTAATATTCATAACTAAAGTATATCTTAAGTCACTCGAATACATAATTCAGAAATATCTAAAAGATATTATGAAGCTTGAATGTCTAGTTACTTTTTTTCTTAAATACCGTGAAGTTATAAGAAGGATGATTTCCATCCTGAAATTCTATTTATTTTGATGGGAAAAAAGCGATTTAATTTTACCAAGAAACATTAAAAAGGTGAAGAGTATGTAAG
>OX104024.1:43444216-43493201 GCA_944470205.2 Schistosoma margrebowiei
TGATTTAAATGAATAAATAAACTCATATACGAAAGTATACAATTCCGATGAGAAAACTAAATGCATCAATACATTATGACTGGTTTCAAGAATAATTTGTTGCTGAATCGCTTAAAATTAAAAAACAGTATTTGTGAGCTGATGACTTCTAAGGCCAGCATAAAACTGCATGCAATCGATTGAATAAAAAATTAATGGTAAATCATGATAATGTACTATTTAAACACGCCAGGTTGGCAAATATTAAGCACATACAAACGAAAACATACCGTAATTTTTGTTGCTTCTCCCTTTCTAATCGCTCATTCTCCAAACGAATTTCTTCATCTAGACGCATTTTTTCAGCCAACTCCTGCTTTCGTCTGTCGAGTTCTGCTTGACCTTGTCGAAAATTTTCTCTTCGTTTATCTTCAAAACTTAAAGCTAAAAATAAATATTTCAAATCCAGATATACTCAACATTGGGGGAAATTGTAAGTAAAAGGTAAATTTATTATTATGATATGAATGCTTTTATTTACTATGATCATACGATAAACAATTGAATTGATTGTTGTCATATTTCAACAAGGTAATCATTATGAATCTATAGCTGAATTATTCTCCAAACACTGAACAAACAGTTAAATAATACGATAAGTAATTGTGACAGACAAAAATATAACGTACTACGTTTGAATATATGTGAAGTATGATATTTGGTAGGGATCCAGTTCGAACGGTGGTAAAACAATTGGTTATACTTGTTTTTTATCTACGACACTGCCTGATAACCAAGTTACCTAAGGCCTATATCTAGGTCATCTAGTGCCGCAAACGAGATGTTATTAGTTACTTGTTGGGGCTGGAAATGATCTATTGTATGAAACTATCATATGTATTATTATGCTATTAGATAACACTCACCAATTAAGTAGTCGTATGTGGCCAATGGGGCAAACGGTGCAACATGAACTCCGTAAGCCACCTGTTATGAAATAAATTGATATAAACGTAGGCGACAAATAACAAACCCCCGTAAGAGAATCGAGTCACATAATTAATCATAATGGTACAAACACTAATAGCAGTTTAAATGATTAACTGAAAATAACTTTAGCAAAGTTACCAAGCTCTCGAATTTAAACTTAGCATTAGAGAGAGAATACAATGTTGAAATAAATAAATAAATAATAAAAGACAAATAATATCATTAGGACATTCTGAGGGATGGAATACTACCCGGATGCCCAAACAACAGCGGGTGATTGCCCTAGGCGGCCACTCCTAGAGCCTTTGACTCAAAGGATTAATCCACAAGGCAATAGAACAACTTTAGGAGATGTGGTCCCATGGTAGCTGGTGACTAACAATAGGTCCATACACCATTTTTCCATTAGTATACTGGAGCCCATGTGCACCATTAATTTGGAGTCAGGGTTTTTCAAATCTCCTAGGTGGACCCGCCATATCCACAAACCCGGTTATAGCGTCGGACAATCGCTTTTCGTCCTTTCAATTTCGTAAACAACACCCCCGCCACGAGGAGGCAGTGAGTAGAACTTCACTGACAATGGCTGTATACGCGTGGCTATGTGAGAGAGAGAACTGACTCTCCCCACCCTCGGTAGTACCAGTGCATTTGAGGGAATATGTATTCACAACAATATCTCGAGTGACAATGAAAGTTTCACGGCTAAATAATCCAACTCAGAGAATATAACACCTTCAAAATCATTCTGAGTAACAAATATCCTCCATCATCCTATTAGCATGTTAATTAAGCTTAAGAATTGTCATTGTGAAAACACTATTTCCAGTTTAATATCTGATAAATGTACCGAAAACAGATTATATGTAAATGGATATTCAGGGGAAATGATAGTAATTTCGTCCTACGTTTTTTACTAAATTCTCTCGTCAAACAATTAGACTTCTGCGTATTAATAAAAATTCAGATGGCCTTTATTATTCTGTTTTTAAACACATAGAAACTGTGAGACTATCGCTTCATTAAAAATACAGGTTAGGAAAAAAAGACAGTTGGCAGCATTATTAACATTATGTCAAGATGAGAGGAAAACTTGCTCAACTGATAAACAGCGGATGCAAAAATATTAATCGTACATGATTTGCTTTCCTTGGATTCATTATCTTGTTTGGCAGTAACGCTAGGAGATGTGTGCCCAAATGTGCGCTAATTTTTCAATACAGAATAAAGATTATTATAAATACTTAGTATAACATATAAAAATGTTAGGCAACTAATAATAGCAATAAGAACGAAATTATTAGTTATCATATAAGCAATTGAAATTGTAGGATTGTTCTAGCAAAAGTAAAGTGGTAAAGGCAAATGTCTAACAATTAAACTAGTATGGTGAATACGGATAGTTCACATAATGATTGGAAAATTATAGTTTATAATCCGCAACATGATTTGAAAGGAGAAGTAGAGGAATGTTTTTTTTCGTTCTCTAATAATAAATAATTCATAGTTGGACCACGTAAGCGACTGATAAATTTAACTCCCTAATATATTCAGTTAGCTGGTCAGTGTTTCCGTCTTTTGAAACCCACTCTGTTGAAATCCATAGATCGTTTTGGTCAGTAAACTATCAGTTTGATTATGTGAGTCACTTTCATATGCCATTAAAATAATTGTGCCATCAAAAAACGGTTTACATAGGCTCATAGGTCATGCGATAACAAGTATTCAAACATAGTGTTCACTGGCACCCGCAGAAATGTATGTCCTGACGTCATTCAACTGTTTTGCAGGTGCGCTTCGACTGTATAATAACCCACACAATCATCACAGTTAAAGATGAAGAATACAGTATCACAATAAACAGGTTCATTTCGTGTCTTTATATTGTTCCAATTTACATAAATTATATTTTAATTTCAGTTTTGATCTCTATTTTACTCAGCCGCTTTTTTCTAAGGTAAACAATCATATGCTGCCAGAATCATTGGTTTATGAGAGCTACCACCCAAAATATTTGATGTAACTAGTTTGATAACAAGTGAGATATTCGAACTCCTCACTCTTAATGCCCAGATTCCCATGCGAACCAGACAGCAGTACCTGGCCAGTGTTGTACCGAACGCTAGGGTAAAAGGAACATTAACTAGATGGTTCCCTATTAACAACCGTTTATCTTTTGATACTCAGAGGTTTAAATGAAGTAAAAGGTTAATAATATGAGGAACGGTGTTTTTCCGTTATTACTGTTTACAGTTTAACCAACTGAAGCACAGAAGAAACAAAGAATTAATGCTAGGTCTATCTGAACAGCTTTAATTTCCTCATTTCTCCCAAACTTCTCATTGATGATATACTAAAAACACATTTGACGGAATTGTCTAGTGGTAGAGTAGACAGGATGACTATAACATTTTACTGTTCAATGACAAACAAGCTGTACAAATGATACATAAGAATTTAGCAGCCAATGTCAGTGGGTGTTGCTTGTAATCTGCATCATCAATGTTTACTATTCTGACAAGATTGATGTTTAGTGCTAGTATTCTCCATGTCGGGATGCTCGAGTATTTGGGTAGCTGTGAGGGCTGATGGTTATGTGATACGACATTACCTATGGTGTACTTTATAGGAATTTTGGTTACCTTTGTAAGATCACGACATCAGTCTACCTAAAGGAGGATGAACATGCAAACCTTTAATATCAGTAGTTCTACATCAGTTTGTGAAATGTCGTCATTAGGTTGAGAATATTTGACAGCTTCCTGCTTGAGAACGTCATTGCCTCCAAAGGATTCTTTGGACTGGTCTCAATCACTGATTGTGCCAGTTTTTAAGAAAGGACAAAAGTCCTCTTGTGACAATCACAGAGGAATCAGTTTGACTAATATAGTGTCTAAAATATTAGCCTCAATAATACTTCGACGCCTAACCAAAGCTCGTGAAGAACAGACTAGAGAAAATCAGGCTGGTTTTCGACCTGGACGTGGTTGTATAGACCAACTATTCACACTACGTCAGGTTCTAGAACACAGACACACGTTTACACGCCCCACAATGGTAGAATTTCTCGACCTTAAGGCGGCATTCGACTCTGTTGATCGTAGGGTTCTATGACAGTGTTTGTCACTGAAAGGAGTACCAAAGAAGTACATTAACCTTATAAAGGCTCTCTACTCGAACACAACTGGTAGAGTGAGAGCTTATGGCGAACTGTCATCAGAATTGATTACCTCAAGTGGTGTTCGTCAGGGCTGTCCACTCTCCCCATTCTTGTTCAACTTTGTGGTCGACGTACTTTTAGAGATGACACTCTCCTCATCTAAATTTCCAGGGGTTGAACTTCTACCGGGAGGTTCACTTGTTGACTTAGAATATGCTGACGACATAGTTTTATTTGGCGAAGACGCTGACAAAATGCAGAGTCTCCTGACCACTCTAAGCAACAATGCAAGCATGTTCGGGATGCGATTCTCTCCCTCGAAATGCAAAATGTTGCTTCAGGATTGGGTTACATCGACACCCGAACTAGTGATAGGGAGTGAAGTAGTTGAGTGTGTCGACCGCTTCACTTATCTTGGAAGTCTCATCAGCCCTTGTGGTCTGATATGTGACGAAATCTCAGCATGGATACAGAAGGCTCGACTAGCTTTTGCCAACTTGCGTCATTTATGGCGTAGGCGAGATATCCATCTACCAACCAAAGGACGGGTTTACTGCGCAGCAGTTCGTTCCGTCCTACTTTATGGCAGTGAAACATGGCCGGTAAGAGTAGAGGATATTCGTAGCTTACTAGTTTTCGATCATAGGTGTCTTCGAAATATTGCTCATATATCCTGGGACCATCGAGTAAGTAATGCAGTTGTTAGGAAACGGGTACTAGGTAAGGATGGCAAATCAATTGATGAAGTAGTGAAACTTCATCAATTGAGATAGCTGGGACACGTGTTACGTATGCCCAACGACCGACTGCCTCGATGTGCGATGTTCATTGGTATGGGAGTAGGTTGGAAGAAAGCTAGGGGCGGCCAAACCAAAACATGGCACAAATCCATGAAGTCACTGACAATTGGGCTGAGCCATGTTGGTAGGTGTAAACTACCTGGTTGCGGACCGCGAGATGATAGCAACCGATGGTTAGAGACCCTGAATGACATGGCTCAAAATCGTTTGCAATGGTGTGAGCAGGTGCATCCACTCTTTGTGTTCTCCCAAATTCTAATCTTCTGAATTCTTCATGTCTCTTTCTTCCTATTTCCAAATTTATTTCACTGAATTATACTCTTTAAATAACATCTCCAAACCCTAATCTTCCCGATCACTGCTTACACTCTTGCTACCTCTACCACTACGGGATTTGAATCGACAACTGCATCTCTGTGTTAAGGTGGTGTGGCAA
The DNA here is from genome assembly GCA_944470205.2 of Schistosoma margrebowiei. Classification (NCBI taxonomy): domain Eukaryota; kingdom Metazoa; phylum Platyhelminthes; class Trematoda; order Strigeidida; family Schistosomatidae; genus Schistosoma; species Schistosoma margrebowiei. Next base: position 43,449,582 of record OX104024.1, read on the forward strand.
CTCGAACTGATGTACGTACGTACGAAGTTCTACGTTGTTACTGACTGACTGACTGATTCTTTGGACTTGACATCTGCAACCTGTTAATGATACCGACGTTTAATAACGTGGAAACGCACCACTAAGATGGATGAGATTTACATAGATGTCATATACATGTGATATGATTTAGTCAACACATAAATCCTGTATAATATCTTATCTTAGACTATAAAGAAGTATGTGCAACTCGGATGTCAGTCTCAAAACATGAAAAAATGGATACTTTGTTTCGATTGATATCAGGGAGTACTTTAAGACCATTACAATTGTGAGCTAGAAATTAAATTTGAGCCCATACTATTTAAAGGTGTGAATTATATATATATACCGTTTGATTTGAAGGAAGAAGACCAGAAGGGAGCGTATTTGGAAGTTGAGACCCAGAAATTGCTTTTTCAATTAAAAAAATTGCAATACAAAATTCATCGCAGTTTAAATTGCCATTTTTATCCAAATCTGCAAGATTCCTATAGAAACAAAAAAATGGTTAGTATATGATCACAAAACAAGCTGAAACTACACATTAGCAAGTTTAAAGTATTTGCATAAATTCATATATTCTGAGATTCCTACGTCAGTCGAATCGAAGATTTTGCATATTATTGCCAATAATTTGGACTGCTCTAAAAATTTAACGGCTGTCAAAAATTTCGAGTTTACATTTTTTATACTTCTTTGGATTTGAATTTTCATAGACAAAACCTTATTTGATACTATTTTATGTACAATTTTAGTGGGACACACATTAGCATTTATGGTAAAATATACTGTCCCATACTGGATAACGAGGTGACTGACGCATCATTGTTGTTCGATGAGTGTGGATGTCATTAACCGTTAATTAGTGAATTTATACATTTCTTTCTTTCGCCGTTACTATTTGTATCCTAGTCAGATGGGATCCACCTTTGAATACTTAAGTATTTTCTATTTCAAGCAAATGGAATAAGAAAGAAAAATTAACAGTAATCTGGCACTTCGTCACAGAGTAAAACCCCGTTTCCATCCAATGGTACGGAAAAGAAAGTGGTGAGAAGCCGTGACCAATGGAGCTAATCCATAACGGGTAGAAACAGGTGTCTACCTCAGTGCAACGGAAGATGGTTGCGCAACTTCGCGGATTGGTTGAGGTTAGACATTAACACCATTGAATGACGACTCAGTGGTCCAATAGGTTAAGCGTTTGCATGCGAGACTGTAGGCCCTGGGTTCGAATCCTGAGAGCAGGATCGTGGGTGCGCACTGCTGAGGGGTCCCACAATGGGACGAAACGGCCGTCCAGTGCTTCCAGGTTTTCAATGGTGGTCTAACATTAATCAGTTAGTGATCTCAATCAAAACCTAACAATCTTCGCAACCTTTATACTGATACTGTTATTTAGTTATACACAAAGCATTCTTGAAAATAATCATGAGATATTTGCTAACTTTTATTTCTTTTCAAATTCCTTTGATACTTGGATTAACATTGAAAGCTACAGTTGTTAAAAACCAAACTTGATAAAAAGTGAGACCGCAAGGACACTTACCATCTGGAGAGCGAATATTTAACAACACATAAAAAATTAAAAGCATCATCAATAAATAGATAATAAATGTAATCACATTACCAGATATGAGCAAGTATGGGATTTGGAAGGCCATATTGTGAGAGAATACTTCTTGCTTCTACGCCTGTGAGAAAGCCACGTTTATTTCGATCATGTTGATTGAAAAGAAGTCGATAGCGTGGACGATTGGTTGATGTTATAATCCAATCCTGGTAAGCTGTAGATGCTGGATTAGAATCTTGCCCATTTGATGATGCAGAACAAAGACCATTATGTCCTTATTTAGAGAAAACAGTCGTAAAAATAAGATTCCAAGTAATCATTAGACAGGAGGAATAGTAGATTATATTGACGATACTAAATGTACAAATTTTCACAAAATAAGAGTATTCGATCAATCTGTACACATTGTTGTCTACAGCTGTTGTAGCATATACGGTTACCCAGAAAAAAAGGTCACGAATTTGCAAAATGTTTAAAGTAAATATATTTTGGTGAAAAAAGCTCGAGCTTTTGAATGTTAGCAAATCCTACTACGGATGGACTAACTAAATATAGTTGCAAAAGAAATGTTTGAGACCATCAACCCCAGAGATATACTGACCAACAATGTTTGTACTAGATGGTACTATTTTACGATATAAAAGCCAATCGGCAAAAAGAATCTTGACAATCGCTTTATCATGCTGGATAAGAACATTAGAACGTAAAGTTTGCTAAGAGAATGAATGAGGCGAAACGATGAATATGTTCTCATACCTGAAGGAAATGATTTACATTCAAAGTGAAATGTCGACTGTATTTAATCGTGAGGCAAAATACCGGACGTCTGTTTAATTTGAAGTGAACTTGCAGATTATTAGGTTACTAGAAATGTTGAGATTTAGAATAGAACCAAACATCAGGGTCATTTAGTATTTTTATCAACTTCGACAAGTTGCAAATTAGTTTTTGACGATGGAGAACTACATTTAAATTGTTCTCATGGTCAAACTCATAAGGGGTGCATTAAATATAATTACCTGAATCGCTCACTAAGCTCAATGAAAGAGTAACACCTGATGTAATAAACGCGGGTTGAGGATCTTTCTTGAGACCTGGAGGCAAAGTAGGAGGCAAAGGTAAACCTTCCAATGTTTTTTTTATAAGGAACATAGCTATTGAAAACTCTTTCTTGTCCATTTTTCCATCCATATCCATATCTGCAAGAGCCCTAGAAATATTATTTATGAAACCTAAGCAATATAACATACCATATCTGCCCCAAGACCATAACTGGTAAACCTGACTTCATAAAGAAAACTCTTGCTTGGTCACCTTGTAAATTACGTCTGTTTACAAATGAATACGCAACTTACCGGTTATATAACCACCAACAGGTTTAAGGAACTGAAATTGAGCATCATGCTTGACCCTGTCATCAGTCGTTATAACCCAACGGTCCCATTCAGCTAAAATATTACATAATTATTAAAGATCTTATCATGGAAATGTTGCAATGCAAATAACTCATCCTATCTTACATTATAATGACAGAAACAATAATGAGTATATGTAGTGCTAGTTTTGGTTGTGTTGTTTGGTTCCTTTTACTGGATATGTGCCATAACAGCAGGTACTACGCACCTAAATCATACCACAGATTCGTCTACATAATAATTAAAAACCTAGCGGGATCTAACTAGGTATAGTGTGTATCCAATTAAGAAACTAACCAATAACATGGAAAAAACGAGCAAATGATTTTGAGGTTGAGCGCAGTTCCAATAAAATGATTCACGACTTTATCTCGAGGATTGAAAGTAATGACATGATTGTTGTCAATAGTCTAGGTAGACGCTATGTTCTATTAGATGTTATTTCTAACGAACAGATTGGTGTATTATGCTTTGAGAGTACTTGTAATGACTGGTGCTAGTACCTGGTCCCGAAATTGAGAGGACGAAAAACGAATGTCCGACGCTATAACCGGGTTTGTGAATATGGCGGGTCCACCTAGGAGATTTGAAAAACCCTGACTCCAAATTAATGGTGCACATGGGCTCCAGTATACTAATGGAAAAATGGTGTATGGACCTATTGTTAGTCACCGGCTACCATGGGACCGCATCTCCTAAAGTTGTTCCACTGCCTTGTAGACCAGACCTTTAGGTCGAAGGCTTCGGATGTGGCCCCCTAAGAAGACCACCTGCTTCGATCTGGGAACCCGGGCAGTATCACAGCCCACATACAAACCAAGTAACTTGTGTGGCGCATATGTATTCGGTGCCCCTTTATACCGGTGTTCAGATAAACAACCTGGTTCCGAAAACCAAAGTATGTAAGGTGTGGGTTGGACACGCGACTCGAATATTAGAAGCCAAACTTTCTAAGCAATAAGGCGCAGCTCAGTGGGTATCAATATGCTGTAGACTTTATGAGATGGTCGCGTCGCCAATTACCAGGGAACCACTAATACTGGAAGTGCAAAATGAGATCACAGCTCCAGACAGGGAGAAGTGATGAGTTTGTTCATTGCCAGGACTTGAGTCAGTGTTTAAGATTTAAAGAAGGCCTGTGAAACACAGGTATATGATTTCTTTCCTAGGACCCCGAACAAACTGAGAACCAACCTCTCAACAAATTATAGCTGCGAAGAGATTGTATGTGCTGAGTGAATGTGATTGTGGAAATAGACACACTCTATGAAAAACATAGCTTGGTTCTTGTAACCACTGAAAGGAGCAACATAATTTGGTAGAAAGAACTATAACATACAAAATTGGCAATATCTTAGGATTAATGACCAACACATTTTCTCAGAATCAAAACACCAGAACATTTTGAGCACCTTTTAAGCCTTGCCAAGACATCCTCCTTGACATTTGATTCACTAGTTATGAACAGATGTCCAAGTTCTAAGTGATGAAATTTAAGCAACACACCCTACATACATGTGCTTCTAAAAGAAGCAAAAGGACCTTTTAAAAATCCTAGACCACTAGAAGCAAGATAATCAAGTGATTTGAGAAATTAATGAGTTATCCATATCAACATACACATCGGCACGGAAGATAAGTACTAGTATTTCAAGCTTTAGTTAGAAGACGGATATTCCGGGCATATGTGACCGCGTCAGTTGACCAATGTGATGTAGTAAAACAACATACAGAACTGTGTAGTAAAGACAGGAGGCGTACGACCTATGCTATCCCTTTCCTAGGATGCTTCTATGAGTGTCTATTCTTCTCTTAAATGAGTCAGTTGAAGGCGCGGACACCAATGCTTCACGTAGCAGATACTAAGAATTTATGACTCGGTGTGAAAACCTGTATACCACTTGTATTTTGTCCGTTCTTGACTTTCCTACTCGCCAGCTATGTCCTCTGAGATTTCTCGATCTGGTAAGAAGAAAAAGAGAGGATGCATTAGGTCTATAATTATTTCTTAGTATTCTATACATCAAAATCAGATCACCTCTTAATCTGCGATTGGATAGAGCAAAGAGGTCTAGTTATGGAATCGCACAGGTAGTTTCTCTCCATACTTTTTCAGGATATCTGTGTCACCTTTTAGACAGGGGCTTGCAGCCTGAACATAGTTTTCAAGCTTAGTTGTCACAAAGGTTGTGTATATTGTAGTTGACATAGTAGTATCTAACTTGGTGAATGTTCGTCTTAAAAACCACGAGGTTCTAAACCTTTTATCTGTAACCTCCTGACAGTGAGTTATTGTCTTAATATCATGACTCACTGTCATCCCAAGATCCTTGTGAGACCAGATCATGAGTACTGGCATTTCCCCTGTGCGTATTTATTTATCATTGTATCGACAACGTGTATGTGGACATGCTTTGCCGCCTTTACAGACATCAGCTACTCTCCACATCAGTTAATCACTATATTTAAATCTACTTGAAGTACGCATGTATCTGCGTCTCCCGTTATTTCTAGCTGGATTTTTACATCGTCAACGTACAATAAAATTGGGGACTCAACTATACTTGTAAGGTCATTTACATACAATATAAAAACTAAAGGGCCTATTACAGAGCCTTGAAGTACTCCACTAAGTACTGGTTTCAAAGTAAAACACTTCGAATTTACTTTTACTTTCTGCCTACAACCCAGTAGGAAATCCTTAAACCGTCTTAGGAGAGGTCGGGAGATGCCAAGATTTTCTAGCCACAGTACGATATTGTTTCTTTTAAAACTACAAGAGTCGATTTACTGAAATAACATTTCATCTCATGACCGTAGGTCCCTCGTGTTTATAATACATGAAATCGCTTATTATTATCAAATGCTTCACTTTTATCCTGAAGATTTTTACTCATTAATTCACATTTGTTACAATTTAAGTGTCATTGTTAGACAAGTTCATGATGACATATTTTAGAACTTTGGAAGGAATTGCTCCACTTAGGCACTTAAAAGGCCTTAAATATTATTTGTCATGTAAGTTAATGTTGACATCTTCAAAAAATTTGTTAAACAACAGACGTTACACAAACGTTTTACTGCAGGAAATTTGTAACTGTAGGTATTTACTATTTGGTTTTCAGTATAATACATCAACAAAATCGATGAAAGCTGGTTAGCCTATACGGAAAGATTTAGTCCAGCAAAACTCTTATAAATTATCATTTAGTTAACTGAAGAACACGGTGGTAATACGTTTTTATTTTTATTAAACACTGCTCAGGAATTTTATATTGTTACATCTGCGGGTGATCATGCATGTTATTTGCGACCAGGGTAACTGCTTTCAACAGACTGTTTTTCAACGCTATAGAGAATTAGAATCCGTGCACACTACTAGTTTTTCATGTTTACTTACCTACAATACTTACACCTGTTACCCTTATAGAAAAGTATAGACCGCCCACCAGCATTCTATATCCATCTCTGACTTGGTCAATCCCTTACACTTGTTTCCGAATGAAATACTCGGTGGAAAACTTTTCCTGGTACCGATAGTATTATAATGCCTCTGTAGTTCTTACACTTACTCAGATCTCCTTTCTTTGGTATCTCGATGAGTTATCCATTTTTCCGGTCTGTAGGTGGTGATCGTTCTCCCTTTGAATCTTTCTGAATAGAACGTGGAGCGTGTTTGAAGTTATTTTTAGGTCTAACTTCAGTGCTTTAGCTGGTATATTATCAAGTCCCGTTACTTTCCCACTGTCGATTCATCTGATAGCCATCCTGATTTCTTCGATCGTCGGTGGCGTGACATGAATAGAAGAGCGCTTTGTGTGTTACTTACATTTACGGTGCGCTGACTGATGACAGCAAAGTAGATGATCAAGTTTTATGACAGGCTGCAATTCTCAGGAAAGTACCTGACCATTCTGATGGGAGATCAAAACAACAAAGTCGGAATGAATAGCACTAGGTATGTAGAAATAATGGGATGACATGAACTGACTGTTAGAAAAATACTAGAATGGTGACAGATTTGCAAATTCACGAGCATTCAACAAAATGATTAATTGTGGCACAATATTTTCCCACAAACACTTGCGCAATTGTATATGGGTCTCACTAGATCACAATACAGAGATTAAGATAATCAATATTTGCATCTATAGAAAAGCCAGAAGTGCATTGGAAGACGTGAGAATCAGGAGAGGAGGTGACATAGCTTCAGATCATCATCATCCAAGATAAACTTGAAGTTGAAGAAACATAGGAAAACTAGAGAAACATCGCAAATGTTTAGTACAGCCTTATTTTGCGATGCTACCGAACCGGAAGGCAGCAGTTAACAACAGTCTAACAAGAGTTGAGAAATCAAGGCACGAGCTGAATAAATAGAAGCAAACGAGCAATTAAAGAGGAGCATTAGAGCTGGCAAGCAGAATTGCGTGGATGAGCTAACAACGATGACAGAAAAACTTGACAGAGAAGGAAATATGAAACAAGTACTTGACACGACGAAGAAACTTGCAGGAAAATATAGTAAACCAAAGAGACCGGTCAAGGATGACGAAGCCAAGTCAATCACTGACATCCAAGAACTGGGAAATAGATGGGTAGAGCACTGAAAATTACTGCTCAGGACAGAGTGTGGTTTGGAGTTCTGGTGAGTGGCCTGTTTTCCTATGCGAGGTTTAACAGGCATAAGTAATTAATTGGGTATATATGTCATGCTCTATCTGCAATACGATGGCTTAGTCAACCCGTGTTGCATTCTTTTATTTAAACTTGGTGTACACCTGATATTCGTGATTGAATACTCTGTGTAGACAGCCACTATTTGTGCCGTAAACAGTGAAATTAAGTTTCACTTGTGGCTGTATAAAATATATGCGATCGGATATTTTGTTGACTATAGTCTTTCAGTAGGGCTGTGAAGTGCTATATTCGTTAATGTAAATGATTGTTCCCATCAATATTTTATATTTGATCCGATCTATAGATCACCATGTGCAACTCATACAATGGATACACATTTTAACCAAGTATTCACATACTCAACTTTAATACTTATAGCTCGATTGATCTGTCAGGACTTCAGTGTGACGTCCGTTAGGTGGAATCGATTGCACCGTCTTTCTTATTTAAAGAACCTTTAAAGTACTGGGAACAATCAGCTGGACACAGATTGCCAGTTGGCTCTCTAGAAAGACTGGTCTATTTGGTTTAATTTTTCTACATAAAATGTCAGGCCCTGACATACAGACGCTACTACTCAAAATATACACATTATCCTTAGAGACAGGTACATATCCGGAAACCTGGAAGGTAACTTATGTTCTTCCCAAACACAAATCCGGACCGAGAAATCTGGTTGAAAACTACAGACCTATAAATATCACTCCAGTCATATCACGCATAATGGAAAAAGTGATACAAAATCAACTATCTGCTCACCTACTCAAGGAAGATCTAATAGACCCGTCACAACATGGCTTCATTAGAACAAGGTCGTGCAGTACATGCCTGATAGACTTCTTTAACGAGGTTACTCGTATACATGACCAGAAGAAACTAGTTATTATACTATACTTTGACATTAAGAAAGCCTTTGATAATCTTCTAATCAATAGACTTAAGTCAGTTGGAATTATAAATCCCCTTTTGCAATGGATCAAGTCTTTTCTTACGACCAGATATCAAATAACCAAGATTAACTCTAATACATCTACACCTCGACCTATAACCAGTGGTGTTGTTCAGGGTAGTGTCTTGGGTCCATTGCACTTTATGATCTGCATCAACAATATATGCAAGTGTTTTAGCACAGGTAAGACTTATGTCTATGCCGATGACTTAAAAGTCGTCTATAAAACTGACATTTGCGATATACGCAGTACTATGCAAACAATCCAACATGAACTCAACATGGTAAACGACTGGTGCAAACGCTGGAGGTTAGAGCTCAACACAGAGAAATGCGGCTGGTTATGTATAGGAGACACATCTCTCAAAACGAAACTAACACTTAGCAATCACACACTACCCAGACTGGCGTCAGTAACTGACCTAGGGGTACATTACTCACACAGTCCTAATTTTTCTGAACACATCTCAGACAAAGCATCCAAAATGCGGAAATTGCTTGGCTTCATTCTACGTAATTTCTATCAAAATGAATCTAAAATCCTTCTTTACAAAGTTTGTGTAAGACCTATCGTTGAATACTGCTCGTTCTTATTTTCCAACCTACGCCCATCTGATATACTAAAGGTGGAAGAAATACAACGAGACTTCACCCGCAAAGTACTTAAGACTGACTCGGTCATTGACTACAGTTCCAGATGCCAAGTCTTAGGAATAGCACCCCTTTGGAAGAGAAGGCTTAGGTCTAATTTGATTCTCTACTTCAAACTACTCAAAAACCTTACTTATTCAACATGTAAGATAATTCTTGCCCGAGATTCACATGAATACGGACTTCGAAACAAAGTATCTACGGTCAAAGTTGAGAAATACAGATCAAAAACTCGAGAAAACTTCTTCCTCACCAAGTATGCAATAATATGGAACAGTCTTCCCTCCGAAACTCGCATGGCAGATGAATTACATACGTTTGTAAAACTGCTTGATCAAGCCCTCACTTCCACTGATCTTGCACGTACGAACACACCTGCGCCCCACTTAGACATCATAGGCTCTCTCCATGTCTAGACCAAAATGGATTTCAAGTTCAGTATGCCTTATTTTTCCTACTTTGCAGTTGTATTAATTACTTTTTCCACCCTATTTCTTCACTTGAAGTAGACAGGTAACTCACTGGACCTATCATTACTGTTAAACTAAACTCGGTCGATAAGGGACACTCACTACCACCCTAAAACGTCAAGTGGACTGCACAATCGGCTGCCTACTGCCAGTGGTCTTGCATCTATGGAGCCTGTTACCAATCAACTAGTTAGGACAACAGAAAATAACATCAGCACCAAGTTACTGTGAGTTCCTTCCTGTTTATCCTGTATTAACTTTTTACTCTTCAGTACACTATGTTGACTAGCAATTAATATTATTTCTCCACTCGTTCCCTTATCCACAACTCATATACTTCTATACTTTTTCCGCCGGCTTAAATAAATAACTATCCTACAATATACCTTTCTTAACGCTTATACTCTGATTGACAAACTATACTTTATACTATAGTCAACAGAGGCACTGCATCGGTGCTTTACCTACAGTCCATAGCTTGTAACTGCCTGATAAGCTTGTAAAACGGTACTTATAGAAATAGTGCTTTTCAACAGTTTGTGAAACAGAGGATTGTGTGAGCCTAACATCACAAAAGGAGGGAGGGTGGAGTTACTGACCAGCAAGCATTGATAGTGAGGGCGATAACTTCAATCCACCCATGTTTGTGGGGACAGAACATTTTGTATGTATCAGGCTCCTCATGATTGAGAATAAGTCAATCAATCTTTGATATAGATTGTTTTCTTACGCTCACCACTCAAACTCATGTTTCCAATATTATGCTGGATTAGCTATTCTACTAATACAACCTATAACATGCTAACTCGGAATTTTACACTAGGATTGTTTGGCTGGCATTGGACAAACAAAAAAAGAAAAAAAGGAAAAAAAAGTTAGACAACAAAAGATGTAGTCATTAGTATTCTTAACACTTCACCCTCTATATACACACCCTTCTAATAAACCGCTTTCCTTGTACCAGCCTTAACTTCCTTTCCTTCGTGTGATCTTACTCCAACTTGTTAAACATCACAACTCATTGTTCTTTATTAGTACATTCTCTAATATAAAGCCTCTGACTTCATTTCACTAACAAGACATAATATAAATTTATCCTAATTTATTATACCTCTACTACTACTTCTACTACAATATGTTAAGCAACGTTTGGCATTCATATCCAAGTGCCTTGCTGCTCTTCTGTTTCTCTTTTTTTTTCTTCGGAATCTTGCTCTGAGAGCACAGCTATGAAACTTCTGACGATTGGAACAAACTTGATGTACGCGTCCTCTCAAGGTCACGGTTTACAGCAAGCGCTCTACGATTTCACTTTATAACAACTATAAATTTAATAAGTTGGGGAACATTTTGTGAACCAACAAATGTTGTAATTTATAGATCATGCCTGTAAAAACCATGTGTACCTGCACATGCAAAAATATATTATTATTATTATTACCCTGTCACATAATACATATACTAGTTTTGAATCAACAGGCAGAGATCACAGAACTGCAGCCTGTTAGTTTATTGAGTTAAAATGCCCTCAAACGTTTATTGGGACAAATGCTCTTATAAAGATTATCGGAATTTTCGGAGGATTTAATTTGTCCTACATATATACTACTAGAACAGTAAACGCGATACTGGTGAGCACGGAGTTTATGTGAAAGCTATAGTCGAAACAAGGAAAACTTGACTTTAAACTTTATTTGTTTCTGACCGTAAAAGCAATTACATTAGTACAGCAATTAAAGAAATTACAGATATTAGGGGAAACGCACAAACATACCAACCAGTATTTTGCGTCATATCGAAATGAGTGAAATTATGAGTCACATTAATATAATAGGATAATATTCCCTTTCAATTGGTAAGTCACATGTAACAGGGATAGTTTATAGACACATCAGACCAGATGAACCTGTTGGTCGGCTGAACAACAATTTGATTAGTTAGTTATTAACATAACTAATAATTTTATATACTTCAATAGTTGAAATCATGAGTCAATTGAAGCTAGGCCACTATGGAAAACCTCAAAACACTAGACGGCCGTTTCTAGTATGAGACTCCTCAGCAGTGCGCATTCACAATCCAGCCCCCCACGAGATTCGAACCCAGGGCCTATCAGTCTCGCACGCGAGCGCTTATCCACTAGACCGATGAGCCGGCATTCAACGATGTTAATGTCTAACTTCAACCAATCCACGAAGTTCCGCCACCGTACACCAATGTCTTCAGTGAGTTCATATCTCAAACAGACCTGGTTGAACTCCGCTGGCAACGGCTTCTCACTAGAACTCCAGGAAATGCCTCTTGAATGTCCTGGGTTCGAAACTTGCGGAGGGAAGGATCGTGGATGCGCACTGCTAAGGAGTCTCACAATAGAACGAAACGGCCGTCAAGCGCTTCCAGGTTTTCCATGGTGGTCTAGATGCAAGTGACTCATGATTTTAACTATTGAAATTTCTAGAAATCTCCGCAAAACGCCTTCTGATAATTTTGTATACACAGTCTGATTCTACAGCGAAATTTCACTACTTGGTGGGATGAATTTTCTTCTAGGGACATGGATACTATACCAAATTTTCCTTATTGTAATCTCAAAGTTTTTCTGGACTAAAATGCATCAACTGGGATGAAAATAAACATGCCTACTATTGAAACTATACTCTTGTCATACTTAAATCTAAACTGGAGAAGCTGCGAAAAGGCTTTTCGTTCGGCATGACGTTGCTTCTATTCTCACTATCTACTCAGTATTTATCAATATTATTAACTTAAGTCAAGCAAAAATATTAGGAAATGAACGAAGTTTTTTCAAATTTACAAAATCAGTTTTTAACATCTACCTTAAAAAGATTTTTCGTGTCCAGTTTAATATTTCTACTGCCCTAAAGATTGATGACAAACTTTTAAGAAACCTAGAAGATCTATGTGTAATGCTGAGCAACACATATGCACAACCACACACTAGATGGGAGGAATGTGTACATGACAGTTTCGACACACATTGGCAGACCATAAATTCAAGCCAATTATTGTTATAAATGCCATAAGACCTTTAACACCTTCATTTTTAAGTGGTTCTTATGGAATCCTAGTCAATTTAATTATATATGGGGGCTCGGACATTTCTTTCCCAGTTATTATGATAATATTATCTGTCTTTTGATTCATGCACTTTCCTTGTGCAATGGAAAACTACATAAATTTTCCCACGCTTTGAAAATGGATTTAGACTGTAAGTAGATGAGCACTAATTTAGAATCTCTTCGCAACATAGATTTATTTCCAACAATGTATAAGTAACCTGTCGTTAAGGATAATTTGACTACATAACTAAAAATGGGATTGAAGGGAAAATAGTTACCACAACATGTTTGGACTTTATTAAAGCGTTTGATAAAGTACAACGCTGTTCCTTACCATTTAACTAGAGAACGTTCGATATAACAACAAAATACATAACTGGATCTTACCACTCTAAAAACACTTGACCTGAGCTTTGAAAAAAAGGTAGCACTTCACTCTCAGAATATCACTGGTGTTGTCCCTCAGGTTTCAGATGTCGGAACCTTATTATTTATTATGCATATGGATCGCTTTACACTTGATAAAACCTTTTGATTCGCTGATGAATTTGAAATATTATGTGAATTTTACCTAAGTTATAGCTTACGTATTATACATGCGATACTGAAAAATCTGGGCAAACTTTAAAGCTCGCATGATGCATGTTTTATTTCTCAATACTGAAAAGTCGGGCTGCATGTATGTCGTTAAACTTTACTTGTAGATTTGTTGTCCTGTTCGATATTAGTACTATTAAAGTGATAGGCGTGATCCAAAAATTGTAGATTTGTCATGACGTGACTACCCAGTTTATACGATCTTACGTCGAAGTCGCACCATTTTCTATGCTGACTCGTCGTTCGTGACCATCAACAATGTGATGTTTAGTACTTCTGAACCATCATGGCTAATTGTAAATACAAATGATTGGTTATTTGTGTAGTGAACACGAACATTAGTGCGGACAATCGAATTTACTTATTAATAAAATATAACAATCATAAAGTAAATGCTTAATTTGCAAAATGTCCACCAATTGTCTCGAAATGACTCAGACTTCATTGTTCTTGCATTTTCATACAAATTGAATCCTTTTTTCATTCTTTACTGTTCGATATTCTTGTTTCTCTGCTGTCAGACCTTCTGTCCACAACTAATATCATATGCTACTTATGTCAATATAAGTAACACACACCACAATTTGTAACGGTCAAGCTAGTAAGGTGAGTATGAATACTACTCAACATTGCATTACATTACGCGTGAGCATTAATCAACAGATCAATACGATGATGCTTTAACACAAGTAAAAGTCAACCGATGAAGTTAAAGTAAATAAAATTATAAATAGTATGCTGCATCTCTTTAGTCAGTCTCAGTTTGGTATTACTACTACTCCAAAATTGTAGACTTGTCGTAACGTGACTGCTTAATCTGTTAGATCTTGAATGTAGGTCATGTCAATGTTTATACTGACTCGTCCTACATGACGATATTTATTACTTCTGAAGAACACATTTCTGCTTGGTATAAAATAATGAATTCAATGTGGGGAGGTATGCGCTACACAGAACGATCACGCCTGCAAGGCTGAGTCATCGCATATTGATCAATTGTTCCCGCGTCCACCATATTTTACCTTCTCAAAGTGTTAGATTTTGAATACAAATCCCTGTAACCATATGCTAGAACTCAAAAATCGTTTGGTCGGTAATCGATACCACTAAAAACCTCTGAGGTGCTTACAGACGAACAAGTTGGAATTCAAAAAATCATGCAGCATCCGCGACTAAAGAGTGGAACATCCTAGAAGTCTTTAATTAACGGAACAAGCTGCATGGGGAGCTCGTTGACTGATCGGGTTTATCATTCGTAACTTCCAACTAAAAGAATCTAAAATAACTGTCTATGAGGTGTGTGTTCGGATCCTGCCCAATCATATTCAGTTACATGCATTTCAGAAAACAGAAAATAGAAAAACGCCATTTCACAAGATTTCTTATCATTGAACTATCTTCTAGAGATGGGTATGAAACACCTGAAGTGAACTACTTATGACTTTAATTAATTAGACTTAATCTCACCTTTTCAAAATTACACACAATAAATCTACAGTACGTTGTGATACTTTAAATTTCTTACAAAAATTGTAACTATGTCCATTGGAATTAGGGCTCTGTACTAGAGATATCAAGAACGTTAAGCAAATTAATGTCGAGTTTCCTTAGTACACGCTACGTGACCCTCATGAAAGGGTTACCAGTGGATACCTGGTCACGTCAAAATTTTACTCAACTCAAATATTCTTTAAAAAGCTTTATGAACCAATTGTTCGTAAACCCGTACTTTATCGTATCCTGTCATGCATTAATTTTGTTGCTTTATGAACGACTTACCATCCATAATTGTCCGATATTCTTGTTCAAGGTACTTGTGGTATTAGTATTTTCTAACAAGGTGTAGAACTTAGAGCTGAGTTAAGACATAACTAGCATCTAACCAACACCTTAAAAGAGATCAACATCAAAATAGGAGGAGGAGGAAAGGAGTAACTGACCAACAAACATAGTGAGACCGGTGGTTTCAACCTAACCATGTTTGTGGGGGCAGAACATTTGATTATCGTCGATTTCTTTTGATTGGGGTGGAGACAACCATTTAATGATGATGAGGATTGACAACATTTATATTTCAATAACAATCATTCACACGATCCAAATGGAGTCAGATCTTGGGCCAAAAAAGTCTATAACAAGCTTGAAATAAAGTGATATATCAAGTTAAAGAGGTGTTATTGCTATATAAAGTGTATACATTGGGTGATTTTCACAAACAATCACATACAACTAATGTTGAATTTCAGAATACGCTTCTGCAACTTATTCTTCGACCTATATGACCAAGAGGACTAATGGGTGTACAAAGTTTCGGCTTGATTATCGATAATCACGGGCCAAAACTCCTCATCTGTTAATAAGTAACAGAAAATCTCTGAGTCCTTGTTAGTTGTAAACAATATTTTTACTTCTGACACCTGTTCTTTTTGTTCAATTCCTACCACAATAAGCCTTGCCTGGGATCAAGTCAGAAGACCCAATTTAAAAGCGAACGAACACACTCCATAATTAAATTTTGATATGAAAGAATAAGCATTAGTAGTCCCAACACTTCCATACCATTGACACATCTTATAGGTCTCCTGATAACCGTAGGTGGCTATATATATATACATACCGTTGTTGCTACCTTGACATGGTGGTCGGGCTTGCCTATCGTGATGAAGCAACCGAGCTATACTGACTCGAACAACTGTTCCTCAAGGTCCTACCACGTCAGAAAGGTCGGTTGAAGAGCGCTAAGACTAAAAGCAACAAACCCAAGGTCCGAAGGCGAAGTCGTACTGCTGACTGTACAGAGGTGTGGCAGCAGTAAGATGTTTCCTTCAGACAACCAGCATGACAGCGATGCTGCCTTCCTACAAGGAGGGGTAGGGTTAGAAAAGGTCGACCCTAAAAATGCACACTTCGCCTTATCTCACCGATATCCGTCTCCGGCGATAAGGTCTCAATAAGTACGGAGCTAACACAAAAATTGCCCATAAAAAGGTCGTGTGTGACCGACCTCAAGCAGTTGTCCCTTGGGCACTGCGGTCACGCTCCCAGGTCACTAAGACCATTTCTAACCCGATTTCCTTTTTAGGTACCTCCAGAAGAACCCTTCCACGGTGTGGGCAACCGGGAAGTGATAACCGCCCTCATACCTCCAACAGCACTCAGGACCACTGGATTCATAATCAACCTCCCTCTTCAATTCCTATTATTCCTCCTACTTCAACTTCAAACTCTAAACTTCTTTTTTCGACTTCCCCCTCAAGTGTCACCATAGCCAACGATTCTAGTGCTCAAAGTCTAAGAAATGACCGTGAGCAGTGGTGGGCAACAAAAGCAAAATAGATGGAAGAGGTGGCGGCTATAGGAAACACAAGACAGCTCTACAGACTAATAAAAGAAACTGGAACTAATAAGTCAAGTGTAAGTGAGATTATTTCGGAAAAGCACGATACTCTCATCTACTCCCAGTCCAGACGTTTAGAACGATGGGTGGAACACTTGAGGGAACAGTTCAGCTGGCCTTCAGCAACTCTACAACTACCGTCCATTCCCAGACAGTGTGAATGGAACATTGAAATAGGTCCCCCAACTCTAGCAGAAGTTCAAAAGGCTATAGTTAATCTGAAACGAGGAAGAGCAGCTGGTCCAGATGGATTGGCTCCAGAAGTCTTTAAGGACGGTGGTCCAATTTTAGCGGTTAGGTTGACTAATATTTTAGCTAAGATCTGGGAGTCAGATGTTATTCCATCTGATTGGTCAAAATGATCATGTGATAAACATAGAGGGATTAGTTTGACTAACATAGCATCTAAAATACTAGCCTCAATAATTATCGGCTGCTTAAGACCCGTGAACTGCAAACACGAGAAAACCAAGCTGGCTTCAGACCTGATCGTGGCTGTATCGACCACATATTCACCATTCGTCAGGTTCTAGAACATAGGCATACTTATCGGCGTCCGACAATGGTGGTCTTTCTTGACTTAAAAGCAGCATTTGACTCGGTAGACTGCGAGATTCTGTGGCAGTGTCTGTCATCGAAAGGCGTACCTCAGAAGTACATAAACCTTGTGAAGGCTCTTTACTCGAATACTACTAGTCGAGTCAGACCTTATGGCGAACTGTCATCTACTTTCGCAACCTCAAGTGGTGTCTGTCAAGGCTGTCCACTTTCTCCATTTCTGTTTAACTTCATCATAGACCTATTGATGGAAATAACATTGTCGTCGGCTGAATTCTCGAGTATTGATCTCCTACCAGGAGGTCAACTTTTCGACTTAGAATACGCAGATGACATAGTCCTGTTTGGTGAAGACGCTGGTAAAATGCAGAGTCTTTTGGTAGCACTAAGCAACAATGCCAGAATGTTTGGAATGCGCTTCTCTCCCTCTAAATGCAAGTTGTTGCTTCAGGACTGGCCTGCGTCAACACCTGAACTAAAGAAAGAGAGTGAAGTAGTCGAACGCGTTGACAACTTCACTTATCTTGGAAGTCTGATCAGCCTTAATGGGTTGGTGTCTGACCAAATCTCAGCACGGATTCGAAAAGCTCGTTTGGCTTTTGCCAACTTACTTCATCTATAGCGAAGGCGAGTTATCCGTCTATCAATAAAAGGACGAGTATACTGCGCAGCAGTTCGTTCTGTCTTACTTTACGGCAGCGAAACATGGCCATTAAGAGTATAAGACACCCGTAAACTACTAGTATTTGACCACAGATGCATTAGAAATATTGCTGGCGTCTGCTGGGATCACCGGGTAAGTAATAGTGAGGTTAGACGCAGGGTATTAGGTAATGATGGTAAATCAGTTGATGAGGTTATGAATCTTCATCGACTGAGATGGTTGGGCCACATGTTACGTATGCCTGAACACCGATTACCACGTCGTGCAATGCTAACAGGTGTTAGAGATGGTTGGAAGAGAATTAGGGGCGGCCAAACCAAAACGTGGCATCAGTGCTTGAAGACACTAACATCTGATCTGAGTCATGTTGGTAGATGCAGACTACTTGGTTGGGGTCCGCGTGACTTTCGTAACCAATGGTTGGAGACTCTTGGTGACATGGCTCAGAATCGGCCACAATAGCGTCGGTGTATACACTCCTTGTCTTCCCTTAAACTAAGAGATTAAAATCGCTTCATATATATATATATATATATATATATATATATATATATATATATATATATATATATATATATATATATATATATATATATATATATATATATATGACGACATACCTAATTTCTGTAGTCTGTTTAATCCGTGTTAGCTATTTATTTCATATCTGCATTTTTGTAAATATCAATCTATCTATATAACGTGAAGCGTATTTGGATCCATTGTTCGACAACATTATTATTTCAAAAGTTTACTGTTCTTCATAGGCAAAAATTTAATATAATATGTCATAAACAATTATATTTTAGAGTAAATAGGTGGACAATATTCACTAGTTAACTGAATTTATTTTGTGAATTTCACAATGTACAAAACTTAAATATTCAATGGACTGTGAGTATTATTACCATTTGTTGCATTTTAACATTTATTTATAAATATAGTATCGATATTCAGTGCTGAGCTACTTCGCATAATAACAGTTCATTAATCGAACAGCTATAAACTCATAAAATACCTCCATTAATATTTTGTTAAAACTCCATTTATTTCAGCCTCATATTATTTATTTAGAGTCTGAACAGGTTGAAAGCTCACGAGCTTGTTTATCCTCATTGAATGTTCAGTATACGTGTCGTATTAAACAGTTACGAATAAATTTCTGTTTATTTAGAAGATGAGCGTTAAATATAAAAATTAATTTCCATTATAGATTCGACCTAAAGCTCTGACTGTTACTACACTTGTACTTTTCATCAGGCGTGTTTGAATGCCCTACTCAAATGTAGATAAATTCAGATGTTTGTAATAAAATCTTTAATAAAAATTACACTCTTATACACCCACTTACCCATCAAATTAACTGAAAAATACATGATGGCTAGTAGTGGAATTCAGGACGTATGTTTCTTTCTACTTGGGACCTGTCAGCTGGATGTACCTGCATGACAGAGTTGATATTCACCACAGGACTCGAACTCAGTACCGTTCTCTCCAAACACCATCGTTTTATCTACTCAGCTTTTAAGTCCAGATAGCCACTAACTTGTGAAATGAGGTGAAGTTTCTATTGATTTTGTATTGTTTATTTGAATCTTCACATCGATCTTTAGGACTACAATTGATCTTTGCTTAGAATGTTCGTGACTTAAGACAATATTGAAGAAATCTGTAGAGAGTGCACATATGCCAATAAGAGACTGATCAACTGCAGTCCTAAACAACAATAAGAAGATTCAAGTAAACAATACAAAATGAACTTAAATGAAAACGTTGGAAAATGCCGTCTACTACAAAAATTATTAAATATTGAAGAAAAAACCAACTGAATGAACTCACAGTGAAAAATATGACAAGTAAATATGTCATTTTTAACTTTTGTTTTAATCATTTCGGTTAATTATTAATTTTTATCCATATAAATTTTCATATACATGTAAATGCTTATATGTCTATTTGCCTATTTTTACTCTCAATAACCATAAAAATTAAAACAAAAATTTATAAACTACTTTTACAATCAAGTCAATTCACATATTACTGAATTGATCTATGAATCAAACACTACACATATTTTTTCACATTTTACATTTTCGCTTACTTATAAATTTTAAGTAGGATTTAATAACCACTTAGAAAAGTCATGAAAGACCAAGAATTTGGTTAAAGGGTGAAGATAATTTATAAATAATAACAGAACAGGTTTAATGTTAAAAAATTTATTATTTATATGTGGATTTTGTATTAATGGTATTGTTTATACAAGCTTCACTACTAAAAAATACCATCAATAGGCATACAATTTCAACAAAATCATTTTATTGAACTGCGGAACCTATCCATCAACACAGTTATTATAGTTTTTCGATCAAACAGAATCAAATTAATTTATATATCTGATCAGATATAATTTTAGTCTTACAGCTAATAAAAATCATCTTTAAATTGATTATCTGAAAAACTTATAATACTTGTTCTAGAAGTTCATTTATGCATTCCAAAACAGTTTATAGTAACATAAATTAGATAGTGAATGAATTTTAATTTATTGAAGTGGTTGTGCTCAATAAACTATTCTGTTGTAATTATTTCTGTGATTTATATTGTTTGATATTGTTAGTGTTCATATGAAATGTTGACATCAATTTCATGTTGAAATTCTAAATATTTTACAATCATATCAGTGTGTACTTTATGGTTAATAGTTACTAATGGTTTGAATTTGTGTGAAAGTATTATGTATACACTTTCGTGTTCATTGTTAATGATTAAAAGTAGATAAGCACTTAATTACTGGATAAATACAAATACTAAAACTGTTGCATTATATCATGAATGAGATTAAAGTTCTTTAAATAAAGAAAAGAAATAACTTTAAATAATGTACTCACTAGTGACTGGCAACAAGATGGATTTCCTGGAGTTGTAGTGAGAAGCCGTGACTTGTGGAGTCCAATCCGTGTCGGGTATAGGCAGGTATTTACCTCAGACAATCGATGAGTGGTTGTGCAAGACCATGAATCTATTGAAGTTAGACGTTAACATCGTTAGATGTCGGCTCATTGGTCTAGAGGTTAAGCGTCCGCGTGAGAAATTGTGGGTACAAACTGCTGAGGAGTCTCATACTAGAATGTAATGGTCGTTCAGTGCTTCGAGATTTCTAACAATGATCTAGCCTTAATTGACCAGTGAATTCAACCGTTAAAAAATTAATACAATCTCCACAAACCTCCATTCTAACAATAACTTTCAATTACTTTATAAGTTTTCTTTAGTTGTGAAAGTGAAAATTCACTTCTTAAAAAGATCATTTATCTTGTTAATGCAGTTAACCTTTAACGAATGTCAACATAATAAAATATGGATTGATTCTTAGTTATTTTCGTCATTGGATGACATCAGTAAGGTTGTTAATGAAAAACTTAGAGAAGCAGACAAAGTTTTCCTTTTAATATGAAAGTACTTAGCTGTGTACCACCACTTTAGCGCCATAGATTGGACATAGAATCTTCAAGTCTCTTAATTAGCGCATTATCTTTTAAACATTAATTTTCAATTAAAAAGTTTAAATTATACAAATCATCAACCAAATTTGAACTTTTAAACAAATTCTAGGCATCCTTAAATATCAAACTTCCTAATTAGTCGATTTCTTTTGTCTCATAATTTATGTTAATTATATTCTCAAAGATTTTATGACATCCACATTTCTAATAAAGCAATCGTACATTATTGAAAATGTAATTAATAGGTATAAATCAGAAATTAGCTAAATATTTGGATTATCAATTGTTGACTATTTTCATTAGCGGTAGACTAAAAATACAAAATATCAACTATATAGCATTTATAACTGTCTTATGTGCCATTTATTGTTACTGACTCGGTAACAATGCTATCAACAAATTAATGTGATAATTATACAGAATTTACATTTACATAAATAGTTAATTAGTAAAATGTATCATTATAGTGTTTTATGCTTTTTATTTTCTTCTTTTCAAGCTAATTTATTTGTTGACGGTTAGTGTTGTGGAGATCGTTGAATTTCATTGCAATTATAGACCGATCTAAATTAGACCACCAGTGAAAATTTGGAAGCCCTAGACA
The DNA here is from genome assembly GCA_944470205.2 of Schistosoma margrebowiei. Taxonomy (NCBI): domain Eukaryota; kingdom Metazoa; phylum Platyhelminthes; class Trematoda; order Strigeidida; family Schistosomatidae; genus Schistosoma; species Schistosoma margrebowiei. The sequence goes on from OX104024.1 coordinate 43,471,747, forward strand.
GCCGTTTCGGTTTAGTGCAGTACTTCTCAGATGTGTATATTGACAAATACAAATTTAGGAAGTTTTGCACACTGACATTTAACATCTAGACCAAAGTGTCGGCATCCAATGGTTTTGATATTTATTATTTATTTATTTAAACACATAAACATTGGTACAAGGAGGCAACAAGTGCATATGCGCCACACAAATCATTAGATTTGTGTAAGGGCTGGGTTACTGTACGGGTGTCAAAACCGAAGTAGGTGGTTTTTTAGGGTGTTACACCCGGAGCCTTTGATACAAAGGTCTGATCTACAAGGCAGTGGAGCAACGTAAGGAGATGCAGTCCGTAGTAGCCGGCGACCAACAATTAGTTCATACGCAATTTGTTCCTTCAGGATACTGGAGCCCATGTGTACCATTGCTTTTGAATCAGAATTTTCTAACTCCCCTAGATAAACTCTCCATGTCCACCAACCCAGTTAAAGTGCCTGACGTTCGCTTTTCGTCCTATCGATTTCTTAAACAACATCTCCGCCACGAGGAGGCAGTGAGTAGAACTTCCTTGGCAGTAGTTGTATGCACGTGGCCATGTAAGAGCTGACTCTCTTTACTCTCAGTCGTACCAGGGCATCAATCCACGGCATTACAAAATCATTTTCCATTACCTTCAGTTGATAGTTACATCAGACTCAATACTGTTTATCTTTATTGGTCATAGTTTTTCATTAGAATTTCAGAAACTAACGGAACAACTGTCCAGTACTTTCATATTTTCAATAGTTGTTTAATGCAGGTTGATTCAGAATTTCAATTCAATTTAATGATTTCTATGTTTTCGTCAATTGTCTTTCATCATTTATTTTATTCATCAAATAAAAAAAACATTAAAACAAAACAAAAGACATGGCCATAAGTTCACAAATATTTTGCTAATTCTTTTTTGTATTATGTATATAACAGTAGTATGAATTTATTATTTATCATTAGGATTAGGGAAGAAGAAAAAAATACATTCCATTATGATATTTATAATAGAAAAAGAAATATTGTTTATACAAAATTGTTAGATTCTGTTGTTAGTTGACTTATTTGTGATTTCATTTTTGATTGTTCTTCTAAGATCTAATGTGAATATTGAAAAGAGAAAATGTATGAAAATAAGATTAAAAAAAGCGGTTATATTTGACATTTAATAAATATATGATTATATGATAGAGTTATATGTTATGGTAGAGAGATAAAAGAAACAATACAGTCAATAAACTGTTCTTTATGGAAGGAGGCTGTTAGCTAATTTTATCAAAGTAACAAGAATGAGTTTCAAATTTAAAAAAAATGTTTACAGTATTGAATATAAAAACAAATAGCAAATAATTGTTTGTTAGTAAGTTAAGTAGTTAATCATCCATTCATTTGTTTTTTCGAAGCCATTCTATTCACGATTAACATATGTCAAGTCTTGAATATGAAGAACCGGATAACTTAAAGGGTTATTAATAATAATGTCAACTCCGCCTGTAGCTCTTCTATAATTACTGCCATCCCAAGCCCGGGTAAAGGAGGAGGGTTGGGCATGGGGTTAGCGTCCCCATCCCGTAGAAAACTAACTCGCTAAAAACACGCTTACCAGAAAAAATAATTCAAACCATTTTAACTCTGCCCTAGGAGTTAGAAGGTCTTCATTTATAAGAATTATGACGCTTCATGATGAAAGCAGAGTTCCTTCGGAAGCCACGAGGTCGATGCCCCTTTTAACAACCAGAGCAAAAACTTTTATAGGTACATGGAACGTCCGAACAATGTGGCAGACCGGGAAGACCAGTCAAATAGCAACGGAAATGAGGCGATACAATTTGGCAGTACTGGGAATCAGCGAAACCCACTGGACTCAAGCTGGACAGAAAAAACTAGCTACGGGAGAGATGCTGCTATACTCCGGTCACGAAGAGGAAAATGCTCCACACACTCAGGGAGTCGCTCTAATGCTGTCCAAAGTAGCACGAAATGCACTTGTAGGATGGGAATCTCACGGATCCAGAATCATCAAAGCATCATTCAAAACAAAGAAGGAGGGGATCTTAATGAATATTATCCAATGTTATGCACCCACAAATGATAGCAACGACGACATCAAAGATCAGTTCTACGAGCGGCCGCAGTCGGTCATTGAGAAATGCCCAAGAAAGGACCTAACTATTCTGATGGGAGATCTAAATGCCAAAGGCGGAATAGACAACACTGGATATGAAGATATTATGGGACGACATGGACTGACTGGGAGAAAGAAACGAAAATGGAGAAAGATTTGCAAATCTATGTGCATTCAACAAATTGGTCATAGGGGGCACAATATTTCCACACAAGCGTATACACAAGGCTACATGGATCTCACCGGACCACACTACAGAGAACCAAATAGATTATATTTGCATCAACAAAAAATTCCGAAGGACAATGGAAGATGTGAGAACCAGGAGAGGTGCTGACATAGCTTCAGATCACCACCTAGTTGTAGCCAATTTAAAACTGAAGCTAAAAAAGAACTGTACAAGTGGACAAACAGCACTACAAAGGTTCAATACAGCCTTCCTTCGAGATACTGACAGACTCAATGAATTCAAGATGGCTCTCAACAACAGGTTCCAAGCCTTACAAGATCTACTGAAAGAAGAAGAAACTAGTATGGAGGACAACTGGAAAGGCATCAAGGAAGCATTAACTTCAACGTATCAAGAGGTTCTGGGTCTAAAGAAATACCATCATAAGGAATGGATCTCTACAGAAACATTGGACAAGATCAAAGAAAGGAAGAACAAGAAGGCAGCAGTTAACAACAGCCGAACACGAGCAGAGAAAGTTCAAGCACAAGCTGAATACACAGAAGTAAACAAGGAAGTGAAGAGGAGTATTAGAGCCGACAAGAAGAAATACGTGGAAGAACTAGCAACGACGACAGAAAAAGCTGCTAGAGAAGAAAATATGAAACCGCTTTACGATAAAAGAAGAAACTAGCAGGGAAATACAGTAAACCAGAGAGACCGGTCAAAGACAAAGAAGGCAAGCCAATCACCGAAATTCAACAACAGCGGAACAGATGGGTAGAATACTTCGAGGAACTCCTGAATAGGCTGGCTCCAATGAATCCACCGGACATCGAAGCGGCACACACAGATCTTCCCATAGACGTCAACCCACCAACGAAAGAAGAAATCAGAATGGCCGTCAGACAAATCAAGAACGGGAAAGCAGCGGGTCCGGACAACATACCAGCTGAAGCACTGAAATCAGACATCGAAGCAACCACAAGCATGCTTTACCTTCTATTCAAAAAGACTTGGGAGGAGGAACAAGTGCCGATGGACTGGAAAGAAGGACACCTCGTCAAGATTCCAAAGAAAGGAGATCTGAGCAAATGTGAAAACTACAGAGGCATTACACTGCTGTCAATACCAGGGAAAGTCTTCAACAGAGTGTTGCTGAACCGGATGAAAGATCCAGTAGACGCCCAACTTCGAGATCAACAAGCTGGATTCCGTAAGGATCGATCATGCACAGACCAAATTGCAACACTACAGATCATCGTCGAACAATCAGTTGAGTAGAACTCGTCACTATACATCAACTTTATTGATTATGAAAAGGAATTTGACAGTGTGGATATGAGGACGTTATGGAAACTTCTTCGACACTACGGAGTTCCTGAGAAGATTGTCAACATTATCCGGAACTCATACGACGGACTACAATGCAAAGTCGTGCATGGAGGACATCTGGCAGATGCATACCAAGTAAGGACCGGAGCCAGACAAGGCTGTTTACTCTCTCCTTTCCTCTTTCTTTTGGTGATCGACTGGATTATGAAGACCTCGACATCTGAAGGAAAACACGGAATACAATGGACAGCTCAGAATCAATTATACGATTTGGACTTCGCAAATGACCTAGCCCTCCTATCGCATACACACGAACAGATGCAGATAAAGGCAGCCAGTGTAGCAGCAGTCTCTGCATCAGTAGGCCTCAACATACACAAAGGGAAAACCAAGGTCCTCAAATTCAAAGCGGAAAACAACAATCCAATCACTCTTGATGGCGAAACTCTGGAAAATGTAGAGTCCTTCACATACCTGAGAAGCATCATCGATGAACAAGGAGGTTCAGATGCAGACGTAAAGGCAAGGATTAGCAAAGCAAGGACAGCATTTCTACAGTTAAAGAACATATGGAACTCAAAACAACTTTCAACCAATATCAAAGTGAGAATCTTCAACACCAACGTCAAGGCTGTTCTACTGTATGGAGCTGAAACTTGGAGAACTACAACAAACACAATCAAGAAGGTACAAGTATTTATAAATAGCTGTCTTCGGAAGATACTCAACATCCATTGGGCGGATACCATCAGCAACAGCCTTTTGTGGGAGAGAATAAACCAGCTTCCAGTTGAAGAAGAAATTAGGAAAAGACGATGGAAATGGATGGGACATACATTACGCAAATCATCAAACTACATCACGAAGCAAGCTCTAACTTGGAATCCTGAAGGGAAGCGGAAAAGAGGAAAGCCTAAGAACACATTACGTCGGGTAATAGAAGCAGATATGAAAAAGATGAATGGGAACTGGAAAGAATTGCCCAGGACAGGGTTGGATGGAGAATGCTGGTGAGTGGCCTATGCTCCCTCATGAGGAGTAACAGGCGTAAGTAAGTAAAGTAAAGTAATAATAATGTAAATCTAATGGTTTTCTGATCTTAATAGCTTATTAGGTAATATAGTATTTTGGAGCGAAAGGTACTTGGTTTGAGTCCCAATGTGAGCACCAATGTTGAGATGCAAGTATATCCAGTTAGTGAGTCTCAAATAGTATACCGCATGTCTTGGATTCTACTACTAGCTCACATCAAATCAAATGTTCATAGGAATAATTCGATCTAAAGTTTAATTCATTCTGAAAATAAACTATATCTTCTAATCAAATCTATATGATTTAAAAAGAAAAGAGAGGTCTAAACAATTCGGAAACACGAATCAGTAATTGCATTTTAAAACAAATGAACCAATGAAAGGATAATCGTATAAAGAGTAACAGTTACACATTATAATACAGACTAAATCTAATAATCTTATTAACAAAATTTTATCAAATTACTACTTTATAGTGAATAACACTAGCCGAGATTATAATTTGTGGACGAACCAATTAAGTGTAAGATAACAGATCTCAAATTTTGGCGCATAATTCATCCATCCATTTGACTAAATAAAATTTCGGCATTATAGTTGATGTCAGTTTGTGATGGAAACTTTAAATCTAATTTTTAACCCTAACTATCAACTGTAAATCATAATTCTAATTCCTCATGATGGTTGAAAACCTTCATTTAGTCCTAGTTATTAGGTGAACACTCTCAAGGTCACTTTAGTATCGCTCAAAGATCGTCCATAAATTAAAGTCTCACCTGTTTTTCTAATCCGACTAAACGACGCGTACTTTACATTGTAATTCTATTTCAATGATTATTCTTTAGTCAGTCAAAAATGAAAGAACAAACAATTTTATTTTAACAACGCAATATGCAAACTATTGAATTTCGCAATAGTGAACAATATTTCAAAACAACTTCAATTTTCTGAAGGATAATGTACAAGTTGTCAGTTTATTCTACTTAAAATATCGATAGTTAAAATTTCATTCTAACGTCGTTGGAAAATGTCTATCAGAGAAAAATAGTAATGGTAAAAGGAATCCCCGTACATCAAACATTTATATAGATTGTTATACTACTTAAATTGTCTTAATTGTGTAATTATTTAAATAATTAAGTAATATATGAAAAGTTAAACGAGTATATTTAGAAAGAAAGTAAAAAAAGACTTTCTTATAAAATATAAAAAGCTTAATGAATTCACGATAGGTGGTAAACTGATTTATAGACAGAAACATGATGTTACTATATTCAATGATGAAATGTAATATACATAGTGTACAGTTCTAGTTAATTGTATATCTATCTATCTACCTATGGTGCTGATCACATACCAAATGCTTTATCAATACCAATACCTTTCTAAATACATCACTTTATTATTTTGGCTAGACGACCATTCAAAATCACTAAGTATTGGTCACAGGTTTTGTCCTAGTGTGAATGTTTTCATCAGTATACATCTCAACAATGGAATAGTCCAGTACCTTCAGATCTAGAGGAGAGCTTGCTGACTGATTGTATTCAGTTGAGATCCGTTTAATCTTAATTTCAGCGTTAGTTAGTTTGCAATTTCGTCCAGTCGTCAGCTAGTGCCTTCTGGTTCCTAAAGGTTCAAACTACCACTTAAGAATACATCTGTCCATATAAAGAGTTTAATATAAGATGTAACTGACGTATTAAACATACCTCACACTATCATTACATAGTAGTTTTATAAAGCAGGGGTAAAAGTTACTACAGAAAATCATGTGTTCAAACTTAGTTTCTTGAGAAACAGTTAAAAATATTTCACAAATAGACAAGTAGAATTTATTCCAGAACAGAATAAGCGAGATAATCTATAACTTGGTCAATTATAAGAAACATTTATGAATTATTGTCCATAAACTAGACTAAGGGATAAAATTAGAACCATTTAAAAGTATTAGTAGTAGTGATGTGATTACAATGATAGCGATAATAACAGTGACAAGAATAATATCTAAGTGATATTCGTTACAGTTGATGTACCAATGAAAACATAAAGAAGGAATTGTTGGGTAGAACAAAACTATCTTTGCATGCATATGAAATGAATGAGGAGTGACAATCTGTTTTTATTCTGTTTAGTAAATACTATAGTAAATGAATATAATACACTGAGATGGAGAAAGTTTGTGGCTCAAGTAGATGATTTTGGTGGAGTTAATGTTCTCTGAGTGAATGATCGTTCTTTTGAATAACATCATCAGTACAAACGTTAGGTAGAAGCGAAGTGTTAGAATTTTTCCACGACCATATGATCCAACTCAGAGAACAAAACTCCACCAAATATACTACACTACATGATTCCATGACTTATTTGGTTAAAGTAATTCTAGGTATCTATAGCTTGTTGTCAAACTAACACCGTGGCATTGAATAATTGAAATTAATAGAATATGACCTAATTTCTAGTAGTTGATTAGTGTTATAGATTACATGATTACTTCACATAGTGTCAAATAATAAAATTCTGTAGTTGTCATCATTTTCTATGGCATAAGCTGAAAAAGTAGTGTCTCGAATCACTGTCAGAATGTATTGTCAACTGACCCTATCATAAAAATCTTACTCAAGACAAGAAGTGATCGCTATGACTTAAGAGATAAGGCAGCCAGAACAAAGTAATGACTGTCTTGTAGAATAAGTTTCATTTAAAATATTCTTTCTAAACCAATGGAATCTTATTTCATCTAGAATTAAAGGCAAAACTGATAATTATTTGGGAACCTGACAATATAATACAAAAGGTATATTTTTCTAAGTATTGTGTATTACTGTTGTAAAATGTTTAGGAATTAGATGAGGAGTCATGGAAAAATTATACAAGAACTTGAAAACAGAGAACGAGATCGCTCATTATAATAAGGGAACATTGTGACTGAATTTAATTAATGATATCTACAAGTTATGACTTTTATATAGCCATTTATATGGCTGGTGGGGCGAGACTATAATTTGTGGACGAACCAATCAGATTTAAGATAATAGGTCTGGGATTTTAGCGGAAAATTCATAAACACTAAATACTATTTTGGCATTATGGCTGATGTCAGTTCATGATGAAAACTCTAAATCTAATTACTAACCCTAATCATCAACTGAAAATCATAATTACAATTCCTCACACTACTTTATACCCCTCATTTAGTCCTAGTTAGTAGGTGGATATTTTTAAGGTCAGTTTAGCGTTGCTCAAAGGTCGTCCAAAAATTATAGGTTGACAATAAATAAACCTTATATACTTATATTGTCCCACAAAATCTATGCAGAAATGTTTAACTTATAAGCTACGTTGAAGATAGTAACTAACAAACTGGGAATACATTATAGCTCAACGGAATAATATGATATATGAACATGACGGAATATATAAAAAACTTTGTTACACAAAAAAATCGTAGTTATCCACAATCTATTCAGTCAGTTGTGTATATCTTTCAATTATAAGGTACATTGAAAAATGAAAACATCCAAAGTGTTCAATATTATTATTTTTATACCTGTAGATAATAAGGCCAAATTTTCGGTACGTAGTAGGTAAACATCTTGATTAACTGTGGAATATATATTTTAAAATAATATTGATTTTTATCCATTGATTTGGTGAAAGTCCTCAAATGTGGTTTGAATAGTATCTTGTAAGATTCTTCTATTTCATTCTGTCTAATTAGTTGGATGAACTGATTCAGTTGTTCATAATTAGAATTTTCATTCCACCATTGTTCACTGATTCTATCACTGGCACATTGCCCTATAGTGCTAACATTGTTTCGAATGCTTTCAAATAAACTATACTGCATGAAATCAATTTACAAATAAGGGAAGAAAGAAAGTGAGAAGTATTTAATGCATATATATAACTCAAAATCGTAAGTAATACATGAAAAAAATGCTTCAGAGAGGGTTATCTGCAATCATTTTGGAACTAATGGTCTCCATATGATAGGGTCTCATATTATTGCATGTCTCAGAAATATTACCTCGTATCAAAGACTCGGCACTGAAATATTGAGTCAATTAGGTCAGTACGCACACCACGAATGGATTGCAGTGATCCAGTTTGATAATGAAATGAAAAATATCAATTCATCGGGACTAAGTGATATAAGCTATTGCATTTCAATCAACCTGATCACATACTAACTTGTCAAGAGATTCATATGACAAAAGAAAGGTGAAACAAGACTAATTTGTTGAAGAGAACAATTAAGACGGTAAGGAAAATATAGACAATAGGACTATTAATTTCAGATTGAAAGTCATTATTACCAGAGTAGTTCGTCATCAGTAAAAACTAGAGATTGCTGGATAATGTGATATTGATGCAAATGTGTTTGTCTTTATCGGGAATACCCAAGTGAAAATAATCAGATATACGTAGGAAAAGTTACTTCGGTAGCAAACTGTAATATTTCTCATGTTGAAGGTTATATATCCTTTGTCAGTGACTTCAATATATGCTATGAAACAAATGAATTACAGAGAACAAGGTTTTGATACAAAAAGCGTATGCATCAGCAAAGTAAACTTGTAGTTCGAATATATAGAAGGTTTCATTAAAATGATATTGAGGATTTAAAGATAAAATATTCACTAATATCTACTATGTTCTCACTTTATTCAGAATGTATTGGAAAAAATTGTCACATATTTGAATTAAAACATGATCAACTCTGCAACTGTGTTATATCCATCTACTGAAAATTAATATCATATTCTGACGATACATACTGATCAGAACAAAGTCTAATCTAAGATAAAAAAATATTTTGTTCCGGGTTAAGGTCATGTTTATTAGTACCTTATCAGAGTTCCAGTTTAAGTGCAAACATAAAACTTATGATATATTCACACAAATTTAGAATAGGACTAAAAGGGACTCATAGATTTCACTGCTAGCGGCATTTCAAATATACTAAAATGTGTGTCGAAAGACCAAATCGAGATAGCCAACCAAGACTGAACATATAGCAATCGCAGTCTTGAATATCAAGAACGGGAAAAAACAAACACCTACTTATATGTTTATAACTTACTGTATTTATCAGAATAAAGCAAATGACTAAACAAGGTATATAAGTCGTTTTAAAGATTCCCAATCTTTAAGGTTGAAATGTGAGCATGAGTAGTCGAAAATACTAATTTTTCTCTTTAGTAATTTATTACGCAATAATTAAAATAAGGCAGCTGAAAACATCATACCTGGTTGTTTGAATTATCTCAAATATACATAGCATTGGTGAAATCGATATTTATGTATGACTGAATAAGTTTAAGTCAATCCTTTTTAAAGGATTGTTGATCCATAGAAATCAATTTTGTGTGCTATTCAACTGAGTAAAATACTGTAACCAACCTATCTTCAAAGTTTATGATATATTCTGAAAATGTAGAAATTTGTTTCAAACATTTCCCGTGTTCCTTCACCAACATAATCACTTGTATTTATGTTTTACTGACACATACAACAATGCAATCAGTACATTTGATGTCTTAGATACAGCTATGTTTCTTCTGTTTTAGCGTTGTATTAACACTGATTTTCACACATAGAGAACGAAAGGTATCGTTTATTTAAATCCATACCTCTATATTATGTTTATATTGTTTAGTAAGTGATTACACATTAATAAGGGATACGCATTCAAAATATATCCAAATACTAGCGAATTTAAAATACTTACAGCGATTTTCAAGCGTTCATTCACCTGCTTTAAATAAACTGTAATATTTTCTAGTTTCTCAGAAGTTCTGGTATCATTAACAAGAAGATTGTATATGTTTTCACTAATCTTTGATGGCATTTTTATCCATATATTGTAGATTTCGAACATAGAATACCAAAAAGCATCAAAAGCATTGAAACTTATTTCTTGTTTTAAACAGAAAAAAATAAATAAGTTTAAATGGCATGAAATGATGTTTCTTTTTAAAATCATGATTTAACTAATTTAAAGATTATCAAAAAATAATAATGAAATAAAGCAAGTGAATAAAATGCTTTCATCTTTTTTCCCAATCTTGTTTAACATCATTATTTTTCATTTTAAAGTAATACTTTGTTGTGTGCTACTTATGTCGACAGATATTAGTAACATATATAGCACCAATCGAAAGTGAAATGCCTGGCAGTAGTAAGTTGAGAAGATCGAATAGAAGAGAATGGAAACAGATACTAATTGGTATGGAAATGAAGGAACAACAAAGTTTGAGACAATCAACAGTCATTATACAAATAAATTATTGAATGTATGGTAATCATGTTTTACCAAATAACGGTTTAATTTGTCATTATAAATCCGCAATTTAAAGTTCAAGTGTTTTGCACCGGTTATCTAACACAGAATAACTATTAAAAAAGAGGTATTTTCAGATCATTATTTACATAACTTTATGCGTAACTACGTTTTTTGCTTAGGTCATAGCTTAAGTCATAATGTTCATACTAATTTGCAATCAAGATTGCTAAAGACTAAACTAGACAACTTGAGTCATAAAACGTGATTATAAAACAATTAGAATTTGGAAAAAAAACAAAATAAAGTTAGTTTCATCCTCAGTACGTAGATTAAGTCTGAAAATCATAAGCTCAAATTGAACATTATTATTCACTACTTTAAATTAATGATATTTCAGTAGTATTAATGCATCATCATAAATTAATAAATACATGACATACATAGAATCAAATATCTTCGCCCACAACATTATACCACGAATTCGGCTTAGATATGTAGACGATACATTTGGTGTTTTAAAAAAAAATTATCTAAGATCTATTTCAAAACGAAAAAATACACTTTCATCGCACATCAAATTTACGAATGAAAATGAAAATGAACGTGGTGAGCTACCATTCTTGGATTGCTTAATAAAAAGAAATCCAAATGGAAGTCTAAACCTATCCATTTACCGAAAACCGACGCACTCAATTCGTTATATTGACTTCCATTCAGCACATCCTTTCAGTGCTAAGATCTCGCTAGCCTTAAATCTTTTTAGAAGAGCTAACAAGATCATCACATCAGAGGAAGACAAACAAACAGAACAAATGAATGTAATCAGCATCTTACAATTTAATAATTTTCCGATGAAGATTATCAGAAGTACATTAAAACAAGACAGTTTAGTACGGTATAATAATGATTCGAATGAAATGCCATGGGCTGGTACTGCAATTCTACCTTACCGTCATGGCACAACAGAAGAACTTCAAAGAATCTTAAAACATCACAGAATTAAAGTATATTACAAAACAACGAACACACTACGAAATGCTTTAGTTCGCCTAAAAAAAATCCCTTTCATGTCCTCACAGAACTGCGTCTACAAATTAGGTTGTATCGATTATGATGTCTTCTATATTGGAGAATCATCCCACGAAATCTTGACCAGAGCCAAAGAACATATTAGGTACACAAAGAGACCTCCTAACAATTCTGTAGAATTGGATCAACTTCAAATTAAATCGGCAATATCAGTTCCTGCCATTTTCAACACCCACCAAATTGATTTTAAAAATATCAAAATATTGCAAAAAGGCTTTTCCAACTACAAAGAAAGGAGGGTAGCTGAAGCTTTCCATATATTGCTTCTCTCAATAGAAAGGAAGGCCTCACCATATATCCTACTTGGACCATCTAGCCATTCAATCTGATCATATTTACAATTCACACTACCATATTACAAATTAAACTCTATCCTTTCTCACCATAAAGGTCACACAATTTTTCATTCTTAAACAATGCACACATACACAGACTCAAATTGACATACATATAACTTATGAATCAACTTGACATAGATGACAAGACATCAACTTGTTCAGACCTGTTTTTGATTGATCCAATATTATTCTTATTGTTCTGTTGTACTATTTAAACTTGGGTTAATTTTAATTTGGTTATTTATGCTCTGAAGAAGTGACCTACACTAAGTCACGAAACGTCAGAAAATTTAATTTTCTACTCGTTGGGATATTACAAATATACTATTTATTTATAGTAAATAGATTATTCTGTTCAGTAGATTTCTTTTGATCGGAAAACTAAACAAATTTATGCGTAAAAACCTATATTATTATTATTGTTTCAGATTGCTTCTTAATTCGAATGAATCCTTTTATATGTTACACCCAATTATATTATTAAAAAGTCATGAAGATATTATCAGTAGTATTTTATATTATTACATCATATTCACACTTACTTAAACCTTTAATTGAATCTTTGGAAAAATCTTCTGATTTCTCGATCGTTTTATTCACCAAATAATCAAGAAATGGATTAATATTGTCTATTAATTTTTGGAAAGAATTATGTTGTATATTTGATTCTATATATATCTAAAATTATATAAATTAGAGTATTTCATTTAAGAAAAAAAATATCATTTATGGTTTTATTAAAGGTGAGTAAGGAAGTGGTAATGAAAAAATGCTTAGCCAAAATAAATTCGGCAGATACATTGAACCTAAGTTCCTTGATAATTGGTACTCATTATGAAAATAAGTCTGTAATCTTCGAGGAGTTAATATTCTTTGGTGGATTCAAACTAACATCACCCAGCTTTATTGTCTGAAACTACCATTGGACTGTTTGGTCTGTTACTAACTTCTCACAGGAATAAGATATTTACAATGGGCTGATCACTGGATGGTGGTTAGTGTTGTGTTTCTCTAGTCCATTACTTACAAATATGCCTTGCTGACTGCTGTCAACCAACTACTAACTAACTAACTAACTTACTACCGGTCAATCAAATCATCCACTCTTATCAACTATCTCACTATTTTCTTGGAACAGCACCCAAAAATAATGTTCCCATTTAGGCACATTAAACTTTCCGGAGGATAGAGATAGAAAGCACAAAAGCCTGTATTTAAGTTTTCTGACTGTTGACAACCGTCAGCAAGGCATATTTGTAAGTAATGGACTAGAGAAACACAACACTAACCACCATCCAGTAATCAGCCCATTGTAAATATCTTATTCCTGAGAGAAGTTAGTAACAGACCAAACAGTCCAATGGTAGTTTCAGACAATAAAGCTGGGTGATGGTGGTTTGAATCCACCAAAGAATATTAACTCCTCGATTCAATTCAGTTACTAATGAGAAAATATCATATACAACTATAAAACCAAAAATCGAGCGAAGTTGGAAGACCGTTAAAATAAATATACAATTAATTACCGGGCAGATGTTGATAGCATCCAGTCATTGTTGGCAAAACAAGCTGTCAGTTACATGTTTTTACTTACTTACTTACTTACTTACTCCCGTTACCCTTGTAGAGGAGCATAGATCACCCACTAACATTCTACATCGAACTTTGTCTTGGGAACTTCTTTCTAGTTGCTATCCATCCTTTACATGTCTGTTACCCATTCCCGACGTAGTGTGTTCTTTGACCTTCCTTTTTTACTTGTAATCGTTTGCCTCGTGATGTAGTTTAATGGTTTTCGTAATGTATGTCCTATTCATTTGCACCATCTTTTCCTATTCAGCTGGAATCTGATTTTTTCTCGCTAACAGTAGGCTGTTACTGGTGATATCCGGTCAACGGAATATCTTGGGTAGACAACTATTTATAAATACTTGTACCTTCTTGATGATGGTTGTGGTAGTTCTTCACGTTCCTGCTCCATTCAGTAGAACTGCTTTTACGTTCATATTAAAGATTCTGACATTGTTGTTGGTTTTCAGACAGTTGTTTTGAGTTTCATATATTCTCCAATTGTAGGAATGTGATCCTTACTTTAGCAATCCTTGCCTTTACGTCTTAATCAGGTTATCCACGTTTCTACGATGATGCTTATCTGGTACGTGAAAGATTCCACATCTTCCAGAGTTTCTCCACCAAGTGCGACTGTGTTAGTGCTCCCTATGTCGTACTTGAGAATCTCGTTTTTTCTCTTGTGTGTGTTGAGGCCTAATGACGTAGGGGCTTTCGGTGCACTAGTTGTCTTCATCTGCATTTGTACGTGTGTATAGCACAGAATAACCAAGTTAGTTACATGTGGTGAAATTTTAATAGTTAATTTCTATCTGAAGCTTGTTCTGGTTTACCATCCAGAAAACGATGAAACCTTTATGTAATGTTAACAAAATTCTTTTCCTGAATTGCGACATTGGCCCATCACATCGTAAAGTGGTTTATGTCATTTATTGAAACATAATTTTAACAATTAACTAATTAGTATCAGAAGGGGTTTTGTGGATCATGAGTCAATTAAAGCTAGAGCATCATGAAGAAATCTCGCGAGACTGGATCGTGGATGCACACTGTTGAGGAGTCTCACAATTGGACGGAACAGTCATTCAGTGCTTCCAGGTTTTCCATGGTGATATAGCTTCAATTGACTCATAATCTCAACTACTGAAATAACTACAACCTTCACAAAACCACTTCTGATACTAATCAACATACGCTCACTAGTGACTGGCTTCAAAATGTATATTCTGGAGTTCTAGTGAGAAGCAGTGACCAGTGGAGTTGAACAGGGTCTGTTGTGAGATAGTATCTCACTGATGACATTGGTGGATGTGTCGCTCAATTTCGTATATTAGTTGAAGTTAGACATTAACACTGTTGTATGGAGGCCGACTGAGTGGTCTAGTAGTTAAGCGCTCGCGCATGAAACTTATAAATCCTGGGCTTGAATCTCGCAAGGCGGGTTAGTGGATGCCCGCTGTTGAGGAGTTCCACAATAGGACGAAACGGCCATTCAGTGATTCGAGGTTTTCAGTGGTGGTCTATCTTCAGTTGACTCATTGTCTCAACTATTAAAATTAACTAATTATTTGATAATAATTCGGATCCTTTCTTCTATTATATATATATCTTGTCATACGAAATGATTTATTCAAATCTTCTATCCACACAAAACTTCGTTAAACAAAAAAATATATATAACATATTTGTATAACATAAAAAATAAACAAACAATAAACGCGTTTCACTTGTTTCTTATTTTGATTTTCTATCGTTTGTCACATATACAAAGTAAACATAACTTCATTTCATTCATGTACCAATTGAAATGAAACAAGATTTCTATTTCTGTTTGTGCATTTGATTATCAAAATAAAAACTAAACTATGGCTAAATTATTTTTGTTTTAACAAAATATATTTCATGATTTATTGGTATAATTTAAACAAGAATTTTAAACTAAAATTTAAAAGTTACAATATTATTCTATTCGATTATTTAATAATAAATAACTGAAGAAGAGTTAGCTTATCTAGATTATACTTAACAGTAATAGTTTGAACTGTCATATTTATGAAATTGTGTGTTTTTCAAATAAATTTATGAAGGCAGTAGATCAGGATCGCGCATCAGTGTAACATTTGGTTACAGCCTAGTGATCAAGAGGTTAATCGTTTGCACACCAAAGCGAAGGATATGAGGTAACGGTTATACATTGCTGATGAGTCTTACACTAGAACAAAACGGTCGTTCAGTTCTGTCAGGTCTTCAGTGGTGGTCGAGTTAAGAATAGTTCATGATTTAAACTATGAAAGCATTTGAAACATTGAATTTTTGTTTAAAAAACGACTAATGTCTTTAATTAGATATTATAGGGAAATCGTTAATGTCAAGACTCTTATTTCTATAGTGTTTGATAAGAACTAACTTATTATATGCCAACAGAAATAGATGCTAACGTTAAGATTGAGAAAATGTTGAACGCAATACATTTGTTTTTCGTGCGAAAAACAATCATATTCATGCGGAATGCATATTTTCTACTTTAAACAAAACTAAGTCTTTCTTGTAGTTGAATAACGTTTGGGTATTCTTCCTTTGTAATTTTATATTTTCGTTACAAATGTACCAAGGATCAGTGAAGTACACATCTGGTTGGTAAAATTGATCACAAGTGAACTTTAAACCTTTATTCTGAGCCAGTTAATGGTTTGCCGAAATGGTCATGACCACCACGTTGTATTAGAATATATTGTTAATATTATTTACAATTCGCTGTATTGTATCCATGTACGACTATCTGGAATAACATGGTAGGTTAATATTAGAATTTATAACTTCATGGTAGCTAAAGAAATACTCTTGCAAACAATACAATTGCTTTATTGACTGTAATAATACATCACTGAGATGGTCAAAACCATAAACATTAATTTCAAAGCACCTTTTCAACTGATCAATACAAAAATGTAATGTATTAGCTCAGTCAAAATATTGAGTAATTCCCAATCACTTTCGATTCACAAATAATTATTGTCTGGATTACTCTTAATCCCAACTATTTCTTTTAGATATTATTGGTATAGATAAGTAATTGATACATTGTCTAGTCTTTTTGTAACAATCAATCCAATACTTTTGGAAACTTATTTCACGTATTATTGAAAACGTAATGATGAACAACTCCGAGGATTTAAATATTACTTTGTCAAGATTGATTAAATATCTAAAAACATGAAAATCCTCTGAATAATCAATATACATACTTCTTATGTTTATTGATTAAATGATTGGTTTATGGTATGTTTTATCTTGTTTTGATAAAAAACGTATATTTGACGGTATTAGACGGTATCCATGCCCTTTTCAGGTTCATAAATTATAGTTCATTGATAATATACTTGTTGCTTTGATTTGTACTACATATATCTTAGTGATATAAAAGATGAGACTAATGAGCTATGTTGCATCACGATCTTGTATTTTATATATGTAACCATGTAATTTTTCATGCTTGAATGACACAAAATAATACAAAGTACTTGGATGTTCTCTCTTTTGCTCTGATTGATAGTTTGGGACTGGGCAGTTGATATATATAAGCTCAGTCTGTGAACCTATTGTTACTAACTTAGACAAAATCATAGCACGTTCATTTTGTGTTTTGACCATGTCTTGTTTTATTCGACATACATTTCTCATAATTACTTACTATCAATCACAATATCTGACAGGAAATTTAGTTCATCTACAAATTAATTCTGTTTTTTTTATTTATTATAATTGAAATTAAATTAAATTATGTTAGGAATACTCTAAGATAAGTGTTAATCATTTTTGTCACAAATGACAGTCTGAAGTATATATTCACCATTATAAAAAAACGGTATATGGTAATCAAACAATTCAATTAAACAGAAAGAAATGGATTCTAATGGTCGAATAAGATCACAGGATAGACAGATATCTTCCTCTATTGCGAAACATTTGATTAAGACTGTTCATAAGATTTACCAGAAGGGGGTTTGTGGAGATTTTAGTAATTTCAATAGTTGAAATCATGAGTCAATTGAAGCTAGACCACTATGGAAAACTGGAAGCACTGGATGGTCGTTTCATCCTATTGTGTGACTCCTCAGAAGTTCGCATCCACGATCCAGCCTCCCGCGAGATTCGAACCCAGAACCTATCAAGTCAGCATTTGTAGTGTTGTACAAAAGCCTTCAAAGACATTTACTAAGTTTTGTTGAAGCCTTGGCTATACGGAAACTGAAACCTCCCTTATGCGTTTAAAAATAAATTGTCCTTAATCTTAACCTACCCTGGTAATAGTGACTTATTATCCAGAGTGGTTATCACATTGTTTTTGTGTACTTTATTTTTCCTCTTTCTTACAGCTTACCTTTATTCTATCTAGTTGACCATTTAATTTTCATATAAAAATGTCTTAACAAGTATATTACATGTGATTAGGTTGTTCGACATGTATTGCGTAAATATAATACATAATGCTGATACACTTCATCTTTTCATTGAATAATACGAAATTAAATTATCACTATGGGATTATGGAGATTATTTAATTTTTGATTTATAATCTCAATGATGATTATGTAACATGAAACAATTCATGATCTCAATCATCAACACCAACAAAAACAAAACAAACACACATTAAATGAAAGATATTAACATTGTACTATATTACATAACTTACCATTAAATGTTTATAAATGTCATTAACATATTTCATTAAATTGAATTCAGATTGAATTAAATTATTAAACATTTTATTGTATCCATGCAATTTTTCCAAAAAATTTAATTTTGTTATATTAAAATTCATTGATAATATATTTTTAATTATTGGAATATTGATTGATTCGATAAAAATAGATTCATTATTTATCCAATATATAAGTAAATAAGTAGTATATTCAAAATCAGAATAAATTAGATTAATAAATTGATTAAATTGTATTTGATCTATAGAATTCATTAAATTATTTGTAAACATGATCATGAATTGTTGTCCATATTGATATATTTTAGAAAAACTAAATTGAATTATAGAATTGAATTGTTTAGGTAACTCATTCATAGATAACTTGATATAAGAAAAATATTGAAAGAAAGAAAAAAAGAGAGAGAAAGAATGAGTATATAACGTTTTTTTTCTCTCTTTAACTATAGAAACTGATAGTTATGTTCATATTGATTTTTTAAAAGTTATCCTAATAAACTAATTATCAAACTGCATATATATATATATATATATATATATATATATATATATATTAAAAGACTAGAAAGATAATTAATAATGATATTTAATATGAAACAGTAGGATTTATCAATCAAAAACAATAATAGCACAGATGAAAATGTTTATAAAATTTCATATATACATTCATTAGTTCATACATTGTGGTGTGTGCTACTTATATTGACATAAGTAGTATATAACGTTACTCGTGAACAGAGGGTCTGGCAGCAGAGAGATAAGAGGAGCAAACAGTAGAGAATGGGAACAAAATGCAGATTGTATGAAAATACAAGAACAATGAAGTCTGAGCCATTTTGAGACAATTGATGGACATTTTTTAAATTACGTATTTACTATTTGATTGTTAGATATTATTAAGAGGTCCAGTAATTTTGTGTTAAATACATTCGATTGTCCCCACCGGTGTTCTTGTTCACTACAACATAACTGATTGTTTATAATATCATGTTACATAATCTTTAATTTAGGTTGGACTCTAAACATGCTATTAAATAATTTAATCAAAATTAGAATATAGTAGACTTGGAAATGAGTTTTGTTTTACGAAGACTATGGAGTTATTGAGATATATACTTAAATTCAGTTTTTAAATATTATAATGCATCAAATGAAGAAAGTGTGAAGTAAAGAAGTTTTGAATTAGATTACTCAAAAGCAATTGTTTTAATTCTTCATGCAGGATATTTTCATTCTTGTTAAGATGCTAAAAATATGTATTAATTAAATTATTGGTTATATGTACATATATTCTGTCAAACGTTAATTTTTGTCACTAAATAGGTCTATTGACAATTTTTTTCAAGAATATGCTATTTATTAATCCCATGTCAACTTTTTGTCTCTCCTCTGTAATAATAGTAGTGTCAGAGTTTGTAACTATGTTAAGTCGATGTTATGTCTTAGCGAAGATTAAATTACAAATAACTTCTGAGACCTACTAACGGACTAATATTATCTATATATTCATATGATTTAACTATTCAGTAATCAGATTATGTATACCTATATTCCCCTTATTATGAGCTTCATTTTGACCTATAGTGTATTATTGTACAATTTACTGTTTTTAAGTTACACGTTCACAGCCACATTTTGGCTTTATTGTGTATAAATGTTATTTCCTATTTTACTGTGCGTTGCAGTCTGTTTGGTCGATATATAAACACAGTATGTTTGGAATAAATGATTCGCCTAGTGGAGGCTGTTATTAACATTCAGGACTCATCTGGACGGGCTAGGCGAGCACTGGTCCAATAGAACGCTAGGCTGATCAGACCGAACGAAATTCATTGGTTTAGTACACTACAAGGACGTGTAAGTCGTATTTTGATTAGCGAATAAATTGCGTGATAACTAGCCGGACTTAAAGAAAAAACAAATTGCTGGTGTGTTTAATTTGATTTGTTACTCATCAATTAAATTTAATTGAACTAAAATGCTGATAATCGCATTCATCGTTCATTATCTTCATCCTATAAACTAGACATTTGCATAAATCAAAAAGAATTTTACACATACTTACTGATAAATCTTCACTTATTTCTGGTCTCCAGTACGAAAATAAATGAAGAATGTTTGAATGATCTAAGTGTACTATTAAACGACCATTCAAATTACTTTGATTGATTGACTGATGATGACTGATTACTTGTAACATGGCGCCATAATTCTTGGTTAATTTGATTTGCAGTATTGTATCTGTGAATCAAATATATTTAATTATCTAGTACACATCATAGATTCGCATGTTTCAGTTTATGTTGATACAAGCTCTATTTAGTCTTATTAAGATTAGTGTAAACGTCTTATTGAATGGATTCAAACAATGACTGTTCTTGTCAAATGGTAAAGACTATAAATTAAAAGGTTTTACAATCTATTTCCTCAGTCTACATATAAAGTATTTATCATAAATAGTGGCTAAAATATGGCTTGGTTATTCTTCGAACGTCTAAACTCAAAATTACGATTTATAACATGTCATGATATTTCAAAGGGTTTCTAAAATTATACATAGCGTACAAGCGTGTTTCTATATTTAAATAAAGTTAAACATCAGTATACTTATGAATCGAATACATAAATTTCATTATTGTAACAGAAATACGTCTGCAATTACAAATAATAACAATTTTTCATACATCACAGCGTAGCTATCATTGTTCCACATTATATTCGATGAAATAGACTCCGGTTTTACTACATATGACTAGTTTTATGGTTAACATCTATAGC